>CM028140.1:38022044-38140405 GCA_016403345.1 Corylus heterophylla | reverse complement strand
TACACCCTTAACGAAAGTTAGATTTAACCGATCAATCTGGTGTGAGTGCATTACACTGATCCGAGATTTATCCTTCAATCTCGGATATAAAATCTTGGATCCGAGATTTTATCCTTCAATCTCAGATCCGAGATTTATCCTTCAATCTCGGATATTGCCTATTACTGTTGGTAGGATATGCAATCTGTGGTAGCTTTCTTGCAGTCATCTACTTAACTACATCATAGAGCTGTTGTTTTCATTCTTTTAAGAGGTTAAATAATTAAAGGTGTTGGGGAGTCTACAACTTCGGATGTGGTTATCTCACTTGTTGGTATTTTTATTGCTGACTTTGCACTCTCTTATTGCTTCTTCCAAGGGGCTGGAGATTCACTGAAGAATTGCATATGAACAGTTTTGTTAGTGTGTGATGTTTAGTTGGAGTTTCTCCATTATCATTTGTTTATTGATACTGCCTACACATTGCATAAGCAAAAGACGTATTATGTATTATAGTTGCTAATTCATGATTTATGGTCGTTCAACATTCAGTTTGAGCTCCCTTTTTTTGGTTAATTTTTAAGGTGGAGTAATGCTACACTTCACACCGATTTATCATATCAATATCACACCTATTGATATGACATGTTTTAAATAATTTATAATTTTTTTTTTGACATTGTAAGCTACTTAAAATACATAATCTCAATCGATGTGACATACGTGTAATAAATGGGTATGAAGAATAATATTATTCTTTAGGGTAAAAAAGATGCACAAAATTGGAGGAAGTGGTGAGTTGTAGGGCATATATGATTCAAATAAAGTAAACATGTGTGTGGACTTTCCAATCTGTATAACTTTGATTGGATGAAATTTTGTCAAGGTTATCTCATTCGTGAGTGAAGTTTTCAGTCCCTCTTAACAGATTTTTTTGATTGTCATGAAGCAGTTCATCTTCTTCTACGACTGCCATTTTAGTGCTTCTACTCTGTTATATACATATATAGTGTAACCCCCCAATTTGCCATTTCCCGCACCAGAGTCCGATTGTCATAAGTCTAATTTTTTACAACAATTAAGTCACGCGATGGCCCTATGCAAAGCACCAAGCAGTGCACCAATAGAGACTATGCAAGGACAAGCCTCTATTGTATATATATATATATATTGTGTACTCAAGGAAAGACGAGAAGATCATGTTACTAAATCCATCAACACACTTCAAGTTGTGTAGATGTACAGTAGTACTCAATTTGCTATGTTTAATCCTATCATGAAGTGGCTTCTCTTCCTTTTTAAGCAAGTCGTAGTACTTTCGTAACGACCTTCATTGGCTTCTTCATTTATAATTTCTTCACCCCTCTGCACCACGACTTGAGGCTCATAATTGTCTTCCCTGACATTGTGCATGCCGAATACATCGCGCAACATGGAGTGCATATTTTCACCCTGTTTTGTGCTTACACCCGCATGTGTGGCCTGACGATTTGAATTAGAGCCTGTAACAGGACCCCGTACAAGCTTCTCACTATGATAAATCCAACCTTTTTATGAAGTAATTATTCTTTTACTCCTTGTCAAGTGGTCGAGTACCAAACCTGGCGGATGGTGCTGGTTAAGGTGACACGCCTTATAGGGGCAGTAAATGAATTCATCAGGGATTGTATAGTTCCTAACTGGGAAGTCCACGAACGATCTACACTCGTCTCTGTATTCCTTCATACCCCTAGAATTTGTCATCCAACTCTTGTCCATTTTTCTCTACGTACATTAGGAACAAATATATAATACTTAAAAATAACAAATAAACACATAATTTAGTATAAATTCAAACCAATAAATATAGTCTAAATTGAAATGAATTTGTTATATATGGGGACCCTAAATAAAATAAATCTAGGTTAGTTGTAGTTTTTTTTTTTTTAATAAAATTTACATAATCTAAATTTGCAAAACCTAAACTAAATTAAAACCACTACAACATTTGTTACATATGGGGACCCTAAATAAAATAAATCTAGCTAGGTTAGTTATTTTATGAATTTTTTTTGTTGCTTTTTTGTTTTTATAACCTAAACCCATAATCTAAATTTGCAAAACTTAAACAAAATTAAGGTCCAAATTTAAATGCATTTATTATACATGGGGACCTTACATAAAATAAATCTTGGTAATTAGTTGTATATATATATATTTTTTTTCATGATGATACCTTTTTTTATTTTTTATTTTATAACATTTACATGATCCAAATTTAAATGTACTTGTTATATGGGGACCCTAAATAAAATAAATTTAGTTTAGTTGTTTCTTTTCTTTTTTTAAAAAAAAAAAAAAACCATTTACATAATTTGGATTGTAAAACCTACACACAAAAAACAGAAACCTAATTTCAAGCAAATTAACCAGCATTATATATAGACATTAATATCTATCTTGCATGCATGATTAATATCTATCTTGCATGCATGTTCAATATAACAATCCTACATACGTAGGTACCTACCGTACAAACCAATGAAAATAATAATCATATATTTCAGTTTTTTCCTAGAGCGCCGCATAGGTAGGGTAAACCTGGGAGGAGGGATGGCCGTTGGCTGCCTCCCTCCTCCCCTCACTCTCTTCGTATGGTGAGCTAGCCTATTTACTTAATGTCCCTAGCTCCGTTGCCTCCTCCCTCCCCCTTCGGCTTGTGCTGTTCCGCCCCTTTCCCTTTTGTCCCGTTCTCTGGTTTTTTGTCCTTTCTCCCTTTGACACTGTGCCCGCCTAGCCGTACCCCCATCAGTCCATGCCGCGTCTTGTCTATGTCGGGCTCGGGTTTGGATCGATTTGTCTCTACTTGATCTCTCCTCCTTCGTCTAATTCACATTGACGCATGCCCCGTCATCCAGCTCTCCAGATCCGTCTGTGTCCATCCCACCTTTTACATTGGATTTGTCACTTCGGCTGTGGTTTGTTTCTGTTATGATTTGTGGTTTATTTTCCTTTCCTGTTATTTGCCGTTTTTTCTCGTTGTATTTGTGTTTGTGTTTGTTTTTGTTATTTTTGCTTGTTTGGCACACTTTGTGGGTATCGCTCTTAGGGGATTTACTCAAACTCTTCCCCCCAGTTCTTTGAGTGCGCTGCCGATCTCCTCCGCGCTCGCTTTGCCGTTCACTATTCGCTGCCGCGTCTTTTCAAGCGTCCCCTGTGATGAGCTTCCAACTTCACCTTCCACGTTGGTTTATGGCCAGCACGCGATCGGCTTTCTTCCAGCTGCTGTCATCCGCTTAGTGTGTTTTTCCTATTTGTTTTTCCCTGTATTGTTGGCTTTATTTTGTTGTATTTATGTTTTTCCTGTATTTGTTCGTTACTTTCCTATTTTATTTCTCTGTACTTTTTCTTTCCTGTTTTTTTGCTTGTAATACCTCTCTCGTTTGATCTGCGGATTGAAGATGATGGGTTTCGGCATGAGAATTTTTTGCTCTTAGGGTTGAAGAATAAGCATTACCTATGCATTTGATTACGTCTGTTAATTTGGTGCAGATCTGATGTTAAACATGTTGAAAAGTCATAGGTTAGTGGATGATGTCATGGATTGTCCTTGATTGATATCTTTGTTGCCTGTAACTTTAGCTTCGGCTTTAATTTGTTTTAGAACTTTTTGCTCTATTTGTAAGAACTATCGCTACCGTTTTATCAATGAATGAGTATAAAATGTTTTTCTTTATATTTCTAACAAATAAATTATTCCCAACAAAGCGGCTTGGCCGGAGAGTGACTGAGAGAGTGACCGGCCGGTGGGGAGAAGAAAGAAAAAGAGAGAGAGGGAGAGGAAGAGAGCTGTACCGCGTGGAAGCAGGAGAAAAAAAAAAAAAATGAAGAAGCAGGGGTAGTGGTGCGCAGCCTGCTGACTATGAGTATGAGTCTCGTTTGAATCTTTCGCGACCAAAGACATCAGGGTGTTGTTCGGTAAACAACGTCACATTCCCCCACATTTTTCATCTCATTTTTTTAAAAAATCAACATCAAAACATTCTCGCTTCTTATATCACATCATTCACTTTTTACTACTATTTAAATAAAAAAAAATAAGTACAAAACAAAATTTTTTCACTTTTCAATACAACTTTTTTCACTTTTTTATACTAATTATTACACTTACATTTTTCCTCACCACTCATGAACAGTGCATTGTTGTTTACCAAACAACACCCAGATTTTTAGCCAAAAATTGGAGGTTGTTCATAGATTTGGTAGATGGTATCTTAGCATCACCCTAAAAGATTTTGTTTTTGACTCCTTTCTCCTCCATTCCTTTTTTGCTCACAAAATCAGTTTAGGTAAATTTTGTTTTTGACTTTTGTACACTTTTCCGTAGCAACCGGCAAACCCAAAAAAAAAAAAATTGCTGATCTTTCTTGTCCATTCCTTCTAAGCTTCCTTCGTAAAAACACCAAAAAATCTCCCTAAAAATTTTTGACTCTTTACGTACTCGAAAGGTAAAATGGTAATTTAAATGTAAAAGACTAAAATATCCAAACAAATCTCTAAACTATAACTACTCAAGACGGTTAAGATAGTAATTTGAGAAGATAGCTTTAAGTTAATAGACCAAAATAACCTTGTTTGATTTAACTATGAAGAACAAGAAGCAAAAAATTCAAGAAGGTCAAAATAGTCATTTTCTTCTCAAACAAAATTTCCTTATTCCTGTGGAATCGGTGCTTTTTCATAGCTTTAAATTTCAACTATCATGAGTACTTGTTAATTATAATTAAGTATTACTTAGGATACAATTAACTATATGATTAACTTTTATTATTCAATATAATATGGATACAGCTTAATTATATAATCATGATGGCTAGATATAATTATACATATATCCCTGAATACCAATTAAATTTTGTTATTTAATATTTTTTGTGAAACACATAATAATATTATAATTAATATCATAGGGTAATTATAATTAAAATGCGTTAGTTAGGATAATAGATTTAATTAATTCTATTTTTTTGACGTGTGAAATTATGGCACGTCAATAAAGTGTTGACGTGCTACTTTGGCACGTCACCCTTTATTGACGTGCCACAATGACACGTCACGGGTTGGTAACGTGTTATTGTGCCACATTACCAATTGTGAAGTTTCACAATGACTATTTTGTTGTTATTCTTTATTTCAATCCAGTAAATTTTATTTCATGATACAGAAAAAACAGTTTTGCATGTAATTTATAATCAATAATGACAAGGTTCCTCAATTATAAGTAGTAGCTTTTGCCAGTAAAAAGCAAGCAAGCACATAGAGCAGGAGAATGAGGTCCAATTCTCACTAACATGAAACCTCAGCCAACAAATCCAGCTAGATACTGGACTAAATCAGTTGCATGACGAACTTGCTGAACATTTAAGATAACTACATCTTTAAGAATGTTCTATATAAATAATGGCAACTAAAAATATTTTCCATCAAGTTTCATAGTACTAGGTACCAAGGAATATAATGAATTATCATTGATCCTAAACATAAACACACCAACCTGCAAAGATGATATGCCACCCCAGGCCTTCAAAAAGTTACCATCATCAAGCATCTTGAGTTCTGGCAACGTCGGAGAATGATCAGAAGTCAACATGTCAATATGTCCTTCCTGAAAATAGATGTAAACAAAGTAGAACCAATTGATGGTGTAGAGTAAAACTATGGAATATAAGAGCATCACAGAATAGAAAATACCAACAAAGCGTTCCACAGTTTTTCGTTATTGGCTGCATCACGAATAGGTGGGGCACACTTAAATCGAGTATCTCCATCCTGAATCTCTTCTGCTGAGAAAGCCAAATAATGGGGGCATGTTTCAACAGTTATGCTATCACCACTACTTTTTGCTTCCTGTAAGAAAATACTAGCATTCTCAGTCAAAAGTAAAAAGCATTTACAGTAATTTTCTTTGCATGGGAAAAGTAGAGTTAGCTAAGGATTGACAGGGGTGAATGGCTTTAAGAAAAATCATGTCCCCAACCACAGATAAAATTAAGGATCGATCCACTGAAGTAATTTGAGGTGAGGAGAGAACAGCAGTCGCAAAGACTTTGAACATACAATGTATTGCAATAAGAAGAATAAACGGTCTTCACTATACCAAAAATGTGTATATTAATTAATTACCTTGATTATGTATTTACACTAAAAGCAAGTATATTGAGAAATCATCAATGAGTGGTAAGTCTATGCAAAAGTTGATGCATAAGAAGAAGGTCAATGAGAATTTGCTTCTTAATTATTATAAATTATTATGCCCCACTGGAGCTATATGCACATAAAAGAGTACCTTAATAAGATCTAAGGAAGAACTTGAATCAGACAAGTGAACAATGTGAAGTTGAGCTCCTTCTGCAGGGCCGCCCGTCCTTGTTTCCTTTGTCAGAGTTACAAGCTCCCTAATAGCTGCCTCCTCCCTGGTTTGAAATAAAAAAGAATATCGCAAATCATATAAAATGGCATTCATAGAATCAAGCCAAATACAGAGGATTTTCTCCTGAAATGCTAGAGGGACCACTTTCTGATCACTTCTAGGGGGATAATACAGTTACCAACTTTTCTCAATTTTGAAGGGCATGAAAAATTTTAGAAAGTATTTCTCCAATTTCAGAAGGTGGTCAAAACTAGAGTTCCATTGTGAAAATATGTATCATATTTGTGAATCATCATGGCTAATACATATATTGTGTGTGCTGGGATTTTCTAACATGATCCATGATACCGATACTCGAGATGTATCTACCAGGTTGATGCCGAATGCATGTAAATTAAATCACAGGGTAGGTCTGAATGGGTGATTGGCCAAACCAGTATGTACTTTAATCAAAAAGTATTTTATTTCATAAAATTGTTCGTCTTGAGGATCAAGTATAAATCAAAATAGCTGAATAGCTTCCTTATTAGTTCACAAAGTCATAAGCAATATCTTACCATGAAGGTGGCCTAGTCTGAAGATAGGTTGAGTAAGAACGAGGATCATGGCTACCATCTTTAAGTTCCAGGTGGCTTTCAGATTCTTGTTGAATCTCTGCATGTACAAGTAGTGGTCTTCTGTATTTTGCAAGTACAGACAGTCCCTCCTGAGGAACAAATAATTGCATATCTTATGCAAGTATACTAAAATACATAAGTATTGCAAGAGATAGAGACTCAATTTAGTAAAAGAAATCACATCATCCAACCCCTGAAATCATCTCTGCAAAAAGGCATTATATGCAAGCATGATTTCTATTGCAATAGAGGCAACCTAGATTACTATTCATGCAACATAAATGAAATTATTTAATTGGAAGAGATATGCACATTTGGACTAAATATCAGGAAACATACCTTAATATGACTGGCATTTGTCATAGGAAAATCATTAATCCCCGAAGGACACATAAAAGACTACAAAAAACATAGAAAACTTTATCAGGTAATGCCCAATACTACACCTATCAGACAAAGAAAAGTTTTGAGTCATGATGGTCTAGAGACTATATGCATACTAATGCTGTCATTTTTCATCATATAATTACTTGTATTATCAAAATAGAATAATGATAATGGAATTAGAAACCTACATGATAGATATTACCACAATGTTCCAATTTTAGCCGTTAGAACCATTTTTACAAGTTGGCCAAATAGAAAGTTCCAAAGGATCAATAAATGGTTGGTACTATGCCCACAAAGCTATACTTCATATAGAAATTGGAACTAAACCCCTGAAACTTAGGCTCTGAGAATTGATGCTGGATCTTGAGTTACAGTCCTTAGCTAGACAGCACCACATCATCTATCTTAGAATGATTGATTTAGTCAACAAACTGATTAAAGAAAGAGAGAAGTGATACAATCAAACTTTAGGCATGACAATCCCCCATGACAGCCAAACTAGCCATATCATCCAAAAGTCATTTTTGGAAAATTAAGAATCAGAAGAAACAAGGAATTGGAGGTTCTGTTGTTCCAATTTGGAAATATTATCAACAGAGTAGTCTTAGTCGTTTCCACAGTTCTCATGTGTAAGCATGTGAAGGAGATGCCTAACATGTTATTAATTGCCATGGAAGAAAGGCAGAGATGACTGTCAAGGTTTGAAACGAAGATCACATCATTACGGGTTTGTTTGATAAACGATTTCGTTTCGGTTTCGGTTCGATACTGTAGCAAAAATTGATTAATGTAAAAAAAAGTAAGAATGTTTGGTATGGAAAAAAGAAAAAATTTTGTTTTGTAGTGATTTTTTTATTTGAATAGTAATAAAAAATTATTGATGTGATGTAAAAAGTAAGAGAATGCTGGAAAAATGAAAAAGTGGGATGAATAGTGTTGTGCCGAAATCATGCCAAAACCGTTTATCAAACAAACCCTAAAATAGAATGCAATTCTTCTCCTCTAGTTCTTGATCTAAGAAAGCATTATCCAACCTTTTGCATGTCTTGAAATAGAGAGGAAAAGAAAAACTGAGCATAATAGTTTTGCACCTTTTTTGTGGCTCAAAACAACTGACAGTGATCTTATATATGCTAAACAGTTTTAGAGTTTTTGGGTTGTTAATGCATCAATGAAGTGAATCGATAAACTAAGAATGATCAATGACAACTGACAATACTCCTGAAATAGTTACCTTCAAACCAAGAACACCAGCATTTAGGAGACCCTCAAGAATACTTGAGTTGAATGCATTTTCAGGAACTAAACCTCCCCAGAAACCTGTTGGTGGTATAGTTAATAGACAATAGTCCAGGAATTATCATTAGGCTAAGGAATAGTTTCAGGAGCATACCAACATCAACATAAATTCTCTCCTCTGCAGCTTCAATCTATCAAGCAGAAGCATTAAAGACAATTTACAAATTAAAAAAAAAAAAAAAAACCAGTAGTTAGTTGAAATTATCTGCAACTACTTACTACCCCATTAAAATGCATAAGTTCATTTTTAAACGAAATGAGACGGATGCATTACTACAATATAGAAAGGTCACCGAAATGATTAAAAAAAAAAAAATTAAGGGCCAAAACAAAGTAATGCATTGCTGCTCATCTGTCCATACCTTGAGTTTCAAAGTCTCTTGAGACACAGTTGAAGGAAAATTATTTAGAGGCATGTCAACCAATGTTGTTATACCACCTGTAGAAACACAGTGATACCAAATTATTTGGGTGTGGAACAGAAGAGATCAACACACAAGAGTCAGAACTTTTGGTACTGCATGAGAATTATTTGACATTTAATAGACAAAGAAAAATCAAATTGTGATATTAGATGTCAACAGGGCGGTTTTGGAAAGCCAGTAAATTCAGCAGAAATAATCAATTAAAAATTTTTTGTCCACAGGACCTTTGAAACACAAATTTAAATGAGGGAGATTGCCACACCTGCAGCAGCTGCCTTAGTCCCTGAAGGAAATTCTTCCCATTCTGCTCTTCCAGGATCATCAAGATGTGCATGCCTGCCATGAACAAAATCAAAATGAATATCCTATATATTTTGTTAAAATAAGTTATCGTTTTATACTTAAAACCAATGCTGAAATTTGCTTTGGACTAATGACAAGAAGATACCAAAACGGCATATATCATGAATCATAGAAGTTTGCAAATCAATATGTTGTCTTTTGCAGAACACTACACAAAATTTGGCACCAGATTTATGCAACCATTTATTATGCTAAATTATATACATACCATGAAGAAATAGACCACAAGAAAGAGAGATGTTTTACACAGCTTACACGTCAATCAGGCCAGGCATGACACAAGCCTCTCCATAATCAACTATATGCCCCACCTTGGAACTGCCACACCCATCCTCTTCTTTAATAATGGATGCAATCTTCCCTCCCCTTATTTCCACTGTCCATTTATGCATTTCATTACAAAAATACATTAATTAAGCTGAAAAATGATAATCATAACAATATTTGTAGAATGATTCAACATTTAGCCTTACACTAACAACAATAAATTAGGGTCCGTTTGGTTTGCAATTTCACGATGTGTGATTTAAAAATAACGATTTTTTAAAACGCAGTCAAATCGTGCACTTTAAAAATGCACTCCCAAACCACAGCGATTTGGTTTAAAATTACACTTTTTGCTGGGAAATCGCAATCCCAAATGCTAAACAAGTAGATTATAACAAGGTTCTTATATTCTATAATCCACAATCCTCTGTTTTTTTCTTCATGGGGGATCAATTAAGAAGTAAACAAACCTGCACCAGAAATGACACCTTGTGGTGTCACAATGCGCTTGCTGGTTATCCAATAACTCTGGTGAGGAAGAAGGCTGCACTCCTTGTGAGACAACTGACATCAAATGTCAAATTCAATCAGCATAGCATTCACGTGAATAATTAAAAAGTACTCAAAAATGCTCCTCTGTTTTTCTGAAAATAGTAAATGAAAAACCGCTGCTTAAATCCCAGATTATTACAAGTTTACAACTTTTTGGGTTTTCAATTTTTTTTTTTGGGTGAAATGGCTTTGCTTATTTGAGATTAACAAATCCCAACACCAACAAAACAAAACTCAAATCCATTTTCGCACAAGAAGCAATATAGCCGGACCTTGGAAGAGTTCTGGACGTAGAAGAAGAGCAAAAAAGAAGCGAGCAGTGCCAGCAGAGGTAACACCCTCCATAGCAGCACAGACGCCATTTTTCTCTCTCTCTCACACAGAGTCACAGAGACGAGGCGTCGACGAGGTTTTGTGAATTTCCAAAAGTCAAATATTTACGTCACCCGCGGGGGACGGAGATAGTTAACGTCGATCGCCGGCCAATGACATAGCTACAGCACTGGGCATGAAGTATTTGCATACACGACTCTTCGGCTTCGGCTCCTCATGGCCTTGTTGGTGTTATCCGACCGTCTGGTTCTTTTCAGCCACTACTGGAACCTCTGATTTGCCTGTGCACATCTTTCTTTTCGGCCACCCTTACTAAGGTCCTCTAATCTTTTTCGTTTTAATTTTTAATATTTTTTTTTACTTGACCTGCCAATTTCATCACCAATAAAATATTAGCGAATTATAATTGATAAAATTGAATAAAACCAATTATAATTCGCCTATATAATATATCCTTTAACTTGACAAGTGACAGTAGAGTTGATAATTTTTTACAAGACCTACGAATTTGACATAAACCCAATACAAAATTATTTGGATATGGATTAAGCCATTTAAAATTTTTCTCTCTAGCCTTCGTCGACTAGAGGAGAAAGGAAACCTTGCTTCACGTTGCTCATAGACGGGGAAGGCCATCGAGGCTAGACTCAATTACGATCAACTGGGGTGCGAAAATTCAAGATGGCGGAGGATTTGTCACGGATGTGGAGTAACCTGTCGCTTCTTGAAGATGAAGATACGGAAGTTGAAATCCCAGACAAATATGTGGAGGGAACTGACAATCGAGGGAAGTTGTGCATTGTAGGCAAGTTGATAGCAGACAGATGGATTGGCAAGGAGACCATAAGGGCCAAACTGATCCGGGGATGGAAGCCAATGGGCACGCTCTCTTTCACAGTCCTGGGAGACAACCTCTTTCTGGTTGAGTTTGAATATCCTTGGGATAAGTCGAGGGTACTGGAAGGTCGACCATGGGTTTTTGAAGGAAGCCTTTTTTCAGTGGAGGACTATGACGGTGTAACGCCGCCGAATAAGATCACTTTCGAATCGGTGGTCTTTTGGGTACGTATGTTCAATCTGCCTCTCTCATGCATGGTGAAGGATGTGGGGTACCAAATAGGGTCGACCATGGGAATGGTAGAAGAGGTTGAAACAGATGAAGATGGAATTGGTTGGGGAAAATTCCTACGAGTTCGAATCAAGTTTGATCTCCATAAACCGATTCCTAGAGGTAGACGGGTGAAATTGAAAGGAAAGTCAGAATGGATCACTTTCCAGTACGAGAAACTTCCCCGAGTATGTTCTAAATGTGGAGTTATTAAGCATGGAAGAGGAGGTTGTCTCAACACACTCCCCTCAGGGAGTAAGCCCCAATATGGTCCTTGGTTGCGGGTTCATTCACCCTCCAGAAGGATTGAAGAAAACAGAGGGAGCTCCAAGGGATTTTTCAACCGGAGTGATTCTGAATACCATTCCCACTCGAACGAACGGTCCAGCAGGCCTTGCGAAAATCAGGCAAGAACTGGTCAGTCCAGGGAGCGTGAAAACTCGGTTGAAAGGGGAGATTCTTCACCAGAAAAGTCCATTCCTGTTCAGAGAGTTCATCGGCCTTCGCCGGAAAATTCAATGGCAGATGTTACGAGCGAAGATAACAGGGGCGCAATTCACGGCAATGATGAAGGAATTAATAACCAAACGGATCCTTGCCATAAAGTACCGAGGAAAGCAACGGAATTTTCCCTTAATGAATCGGTGGAGGGATTGACGCAAGGCATTAATGTCGCACTAAATATGGGTGGAGCTAAAAATCGTGGATGGGGAATTAAAGTGTCGCACAAAAACGCTCCTATGGCTCCTCCAATTAATGTTGAAGATTCCTCCTTAATGAGACTAGCAAGGTGGCGAAGTAATGGAGACAAACGGGCACACGTGGATGTTTCAAAACTGTCCTCACCGGTTTACGCAAAAGATAATGGGGAAGGGAGACATATGGGAAATTCTAAGGGAATGAGGTGGCACGTAGAAAAAGGCCATGCACCCCAGGAGGGGGGGGGACGTAGACCCTCAAAGAAACCCTGCAATGAAGTGGAAACGTCGGGCTAGAGCGGGTCAAGTCTTTGCAACAAAACCCGCCGTCGATTCGGGAGATAACAAAAAAAAACGAATGTCCAAGGGAGAAGCAGAAGCAATAAAGGGTGGCAAAAATGGGAAAACGACGGAACAAGGGGTTGGTGTTCTTGAGGAAGATTCTCTGATCGGTTCGGGAATGGCGAGGGCTGGCTTCCAGCCTCGCCGACCGCAATGAAAATATTGAGTTGGAACTGCCGGGGGCTTGGGAACCCGCGGACAGTTCGAGACCTACACCGAATGGTGAAGGTTAAGCGCCCAAATGTGATATTCTTAATGGAAACAAAGCTTAGACAGAATAAAATGGAGTTAATAAAGGTGAAGATGGGTTTCAATAATGTCTTTACGGTGGATTGTGTGGGAAGAAGCGGAGGTTTAGCACTGTTTTGGAACAACGAAGCGGGCATCGAAATCCAGAATTACAATCGTCGCCACATCAACGCCAAGGTCACTTCTGAAAATGGAGGAGAATCTTGGAAATTAACTGGGTTTTATGGGCATCCGCAGGCAAGTAAAAGAAAGGAGGCTTGGAATCTGCTATGTCACTTAAAATCCTTTTCACCAAAGCCCTGGCTTTGCGTGGGAAATTTTAATGAAATAGTTGGAGAGTCTGAAAAAGTTGGAGGTTCAAGGCGAGCTCCAGGATTGATGGAGGCCTTCAAAGAGTCCCTATCTTTCTGTGAGCTCTCAGACATGGGGGCCCAAGGCCTTTTCTTTACATGGAACAACGGTCAAGAAGGGCGGTTTTTCATTCAAGAACGATTGGATAGGGCTGTTGCTTCCTCGGATTGGTGCACTTTATTTCCTGAAGCAAAAGTGACCATTGAAGCTTCTCTGACGTCAGACCATGCCCCTGTTATGGTGTTTCCAAAACGAAGTCCCAACAAAAGGAGCAAGAGAGCGAGCTTTAAGTACGAAGCTAATTGGGCGATGGAAGAGGAAAGCAAAAATATTATCAAATGGGTTTGGAAACAAAAATCAGCTCCAGGAGATAAATGGGTAGGCCTAAACTATAAGCTGGAACGGTGCAAAAGCCAACTTTTGAGATGGAATCGTGGAAAGCAGGGAAGAATAGAAGAGGAAATCAAAGGCAAAAGTGATAGAATTGTCGAATTGCAGTCAGTAGAGGGTCTCCCAGAGGCAGCTTTGGTCCGCAATCTACAAGCTGAAATTCATTCACTTTTAGCCCAAGAGGAGCTTCAATGGAGGCAGAAATCGAAGGAACTGTGGCTTAAAAATGGAGACAGGAACACACGGTATTTTCACGAATGTGCAAAACAAAGGAGGAAGAGAAACACAATTGAAAGAATCCAAGATGCTGATGGCGTGTTGAGAACCAGCCCAGTCGAAGTGGAAGCCGCTTTTGTCAATTACTTCGATTCTCTGTTCAGGTCTGAATATGGGGGAGCAGGGGCCATAAATTTACAAGGAATGGAAGGAATAGTGACAGCAGAGATGAATTCAAAGTTACTCAAGGAATTTTCCAGAGAAGAAATAAAAGAAGCTTTAAATCAAATGTCACCCCTTAAAGCCCCCGGCCCGGATGGCTTGTCGGCGGGATTTTTTCTAGACAACTGGGAGACGGTGGGGTAGGAGGTTTGTCAAGCTGTACTTTTTTCCTTAAATTTTGGACTTGTCAATGAGGATTTGAATTTTACTTATATTGCTTTAATTCCGAAAATTGCTCAACCATCTAGTGTATCGGAATTTCGCCCAATTAGCCTATGCAACGTTATATATAAGATCTTGTCTAAGGTTCTAGCTAACAGACTTAAGACAATTTTGCCCCATATTATTTCCCCCCATCAGAGTGCTTTCATTCCTGGGAGACTCATATCTGATAATGTTCTTGCCGCTTATGAAACCCTTCACACTATGCATTCTCGGATGTACGGTAAGAAGGGTTATATGGCGGTAAAATTAGATATGAGCAAAGCCTATGATCGGGTGGAATGGAATTTTTTGGAGGATGTCATGAGGAGGATGGGGTTTGCGGACCAATGGGTAAATCTCATCATGATGTGTGTGCGTACGGTGAAGTATGCGGTGCTCGTAAATGGGAACCCGGTGGGTAGTATTTCCCCCTCAAGGGGGATCCGTCAAGGGGACCCAATATCGCCTTATCTATTTTTGATCTGTGCGGAGGCTCTCAGTTCTCTATTGATACAGGCAGATCGGGATGGCACTTTGGAAGGAGTCCCCACTTCAAGGAGGGGACCTCGATTAAATCACCTTTTTTCGCAGATGACAGTTTACTTTTTTGTAGGGCTAGTTTAGAGCATTGGAAAAGGCTATCTGACATATTGCAAATTTATGAGTCAGCCTCAGGCCAACGCCTCAACCATTCCAAAACGGCCATATTCTTCAGCCGCAACACATCTAGAGAAATAAAGGAGCAAATCTTGGCGGTTTGGGACTACCCTCTTCACAAATGATATGACACTTATTTAGGATTGCCCGCTCTCATTGGTAAATCCCGGATTGGCGCTTTCCAAAACATAAAGGAGAGGGTATGGAGAAGGCTTCAAGACTGGAAATTAAAGTTTCTTTCCCAGGCAGGAAAAGAGATACTGTTGAAGGCTGTCATACAGGCAATACCGACCTATAGTATGGGAGTCTTTCTTCTTCCCAAAGCACTTTGCTCAGAGATTAATTCTTTAATGCTTAAATTTTGGTGGGCCACAACGCCAAGGATTCCGGGATTCCTTGGATGAGCTGAGTCGGATGGGTTTTCCAAAGAAAAGGGAGGTATGGGCTTCGAGATCTACATTGTTTCAATTTGGCCCTTCTTGCCAAAATGTATGGCGGTTGTGGAAAATGGAAGATAGTCTTACATCAAGAATTTTGAAGGCTAAATACTTCCCTGGTGTTTCAATTTTTGAGGCAAAATTGGGAAACAAACCATCCTACGCTTGGCGAAGTATATCCAAAGCTAGAGAGTTGGTGTCGGAGGGACTATTGTGGAGAATTGGTAATGGAGAAAGTACTCCCATTTGGGGGCAAAATGGATTCCCTGTCCGTCCACTTATTGTGTGCAATCTCCCAAAAGAATTTTGCGAAAATGTCTGTGGTGAGAGATCTTATTGACCAAGACTCATTGTGGTGGAATCAGTCTCTTTTAGAGGAAATATTTACGAGGGATGAAATTCAGGCCATCAATTCAATCCCCATTAGTGCAACCAATCAGCCGGATACTCAGATTTGGAGGGGAACCCCGCAAGGAATGTTTTGGTTCGCAGCGCTTATCATTTGGCCAAAGAAATGGAGTCTCGTGGCCACACTGAAAGCTCAAAAGGAAGCAGAGTGATCTTTGGCGGGGATATGGAAGTCAGTACTTCCTAATGCAGTGAAGAATTTTATGTGGAGGGCCTGCCAAAATATACTACCTACAAAGGAAAACTTATATAGGAGAAAGATATCGAAAGACCCTTGGTGCCCAATTTGCAACTTAGAAGTGGAGACCACAACCCACATTCTGTGGAGCTGTAATTCTGCCCAAGATGTCTGGGGAGTCAGTGATCGTATATTCCAGAAGAAATGCAGCGTGGAAGGAGAATTCCGTGTTTTGGCCGAATACTTCTTGCAAAGTAAGGTGGACAATGCATTTGAAACCTTTGCGCTGATAGCCAGGAATATCTGGTTTAGGCGTAACGAATGGATTCACGAGGGCCTGTTCACCCACCCAACGGATCTTGCAAGCCGTGCATCACGATCCCTGCAGGAGTTCAAAGAGGCGAATCGTTAAAGAGGGCTGTGGTGTATCGCGTGGTCAAGAACAAGGTTTGAAATGGGAAAAACCGAATGAGGGCTTTTACAAAGCCAATTGCGATGCTTCAGTGGACACAATAAATGGGCGATTGGGCTTGGGTGTCATTATCAGAGATCATATGGGGACAGTAATAGCAGCACGAAGTATTACAAAAAGGGGATTTTTGGATCCCACATCAGCTGAAATTTTAGCCATGCATCAAGGAGCAATGCTGTGCAAGGAGTTGGGCTTACAAAAAGTTATAATGGAAGGAGATGCCCAAGTGGTTGTTACGGCCATTCAGAATGAAGACAAGTTGGATTGTAGATGGGGTCACCTTATTGCAGATGTGCGCTCCACACTCCAATATGCTCAAAGTTGGAGTGTCAGCCATGTACGCAGGCAACGAAACGAAGCGGCACACAATCTAGCTAAAACAGCTACCTACGATGTTATAGATAAAACTTGGATGATGTCCATTCCTGAGTGTATTTGTAACATTGTTTTGACAGAGCTTAGTCTCTAGTCTTGTTATCATTCTATAAGAAAATCTCAGATTCCTTTGCAAAAAAAAAAAAAAAAAATTAGTTGGATATGGTTGACGGGTCTTACATGTTTAATTAAATAGTTCAAGTTATAGTTGACTTATATAGTCTTATACTTTTTTTAATTTTTTGATATGTCCGGGAAGGGGGAGGAGGGATTCAACTAATGACATTCGTTTCATGAGGCGTGGTCCACACCGATTAAGTTACCCTTAGAGACTAGTCTTATACTTTTTTTTTTTTTTTTTTTGACTTAAATAGTCTTATACTTATATCTTAACATGAAAAGCAAATTCGAACCCAATATGCGAAGAAGAAAAATAATAATAAACCAAGAAAAAAAGTACAAAATAAAATAAAATAAAAATAAGCCCACAAGCATGGCCGTGGGTCTACTTAAAAAAAAACAGGTAAAGTTCACTTAACCCCATTAAACTATCACATCAATGACAATCTACTCCTCAAATTATCAATTACGACAATTTACTCTCCAAACTACCAAAACAATGACAATAGACCTCTCCATGCTAGCAAAATGACGAAAATACCCCTATATAATTTTCAATAAGACAAAAATATCCTTAAAATTTGAAAAAAAAAAAAAAATTAATATTTTGTTTTTATTTTATTAAGGGTAATTTCATCATTTTATTAAAATTTGGGATATATTGTCATTGTTTTGATAGTTTGTGAGGTACATTGTCTTAATTGATAGTTTGAGGGATAAATTGTTCTTGAGATAATAATTTGAGGGGATTAAGTAGGCTTTAAAAAAAAAAAAAAAAAAAGTCACTTCACTTGTCAAGGAATGGAACAAGGCCAGATCACATGGATTCGTTCGGGGCCCTGCCAAATGCCGATCGGTGAAACCCACCCAAATTTAAAAAGAGCACCCAACAGAGACAAAAATGAACAATGATCGACTCGATAAAGACACTATCAGTCCTAGTGCTTTTATATTGGTAAATGATAAGGTTTTCTACTTTAAAATATATATAAAAAAAAATCATGGAATTTACGTAAAAATCAAACCCATTTAAATTATTAATCTTGTTGGTAAGTAATCTATTGCTATATGATTGGTTGGTAGGACACGATTGGAATCTGAATCAAACAAAAACCACTACATGAATATTCATAATGCACTGAATGGTGTGTTAAAAGGGAAGAGAGAGAGAGAGAGAGAGAGAGAAAGGGAGCTTTGCTGTAAATTTGTAATGGTTCAATTTTGGATTTCAAACTTTTACCCCAAAATGATTTAGTTTTATTTTCGAATTAGAGATGTGACTCCAACTGATACCAAACTAATTATACATCAATATGTTTTTTTTTTTTTTTTTTTTTTCTTTTCTTTTAACAAAAAATCAAGTTGTAGCTTTCATTTAAGAAATACTATGTTGCTATGATATTATAATAGAGAAATACTATGGATCAATAAATTTCTTATATTTGGCTCGTCTTCTCCTACAAATACAATAAATTAACTATTAGATGTATGTAGTCCATTATTAACCCATAATATTTCTCATTAAGATATCTATGTAGATGTAGATTTTGGTATGGTTTGATCGGTGATGAGAAGAGACGGAGCCAACTTTGAGTTTTAGGGGGTCAATTGGCAAAAAATACTTGAAATTATTTTTTTTTACCTTAAAATTTTTTTTTAGCCTTCAATTTTTTTTTTCTTGTAATTTGGAGGGGACTATGGACACTACCGGTTCCCCCCAGGGTTTTTGAGAGGCCCTTAATTCCCTTTGCCTGATGCATTGTGTCCCTTTTAATAAAAAGGTTTTATGTAACGACTTTCGCTATTGATGCTCCAAGTTTATGTGGTTAATTAAGTATCCAAGATATTCGGCTTCCAATATGAGATGCTTATCTCTCTTTAAATCGGATTCGATGGATATAGTAGTTATTCATTTAGCATCTTATTTGAATGAAATTGCTTTGAGTAGGCTAGATTTATTCTCAACAATCTCGAATATAATTAGTTAAAATATTAATAATTAAATTTATTATTTTTTATCGGCATAAACTTTTATGATCAGCGACAATTTAACATAATATTAGAGACTAGAAAGTTCAAATATTATTTTAATTAAATATTATTGTTCCAGCATTTTAAAATAGAGTTTTTGAAATTCAGCAAAGGACTCTGCTGCAAGTGTGACTTGTTGAGAATGATGCATTAAATACTCCCATAATTTCTTCCAAACAATAATTCAAACTCAATAATATTTTTGTTGACCAAGACTTATTGGCATTAATATGCACAATTAGTCCAATATTTAGCAGCCCCTTCACATCTTGTTTAGACTGATTTTAGGTCAGTTTGAATCATTTTTGGAACAAATCTCTTCCCGTGTGTTTTTAACTTTGTGTAAGATGGATTTTGCATACTTTCTATGGTGTATCGGCCGGTTTTTTCTTTTTTGATGTTGCCCGGTAAATTTGTATTGCATGCCAATGCGACATGCTACGTACTGGCTGACACCACTAGCATGATTTAGTTTGATTTTCGACTAAAACGTAACAATGAGTTTAGAAATGTTTCATATTTCTTGAAAAATTAGTTGAGTTGTAAAAATTATTTGGACATATAACAACATGGGATCATAACAATATATATATAATATACGTGACTTTATGTTTGGAATCTACATTTACAATGAAATAGATTACCGTTTGTTTATAGAGATTTGGGCTGGGAGCAAAATTGGGTGCCTTGATTTAAGAAAAATGGGATATGAGCAAGCACGTGCAAGTTGGTTCTTGTGGCCGACATGGTATGGAGATTGGAGAAGTGGTGCTACCAAGAAATTGCCCTTGAAACCACATTTTTATTGTTTAAATTCAATACTAATGGCCCATTTTTATGGAATAGGATTCATTTATTCAGTTAGATATATTTAAGGGATGTTTTTGTCTTTACACTTTTTGGATGGAACAAAAATACTTTTCTACTATAACTAACTGAATATTCTTTGGTTCAAATGAACGGGAGAAGATTCTAATTTCATATGGATCTAAGGTACTTTTGTTGGGGGGTTTCTCTCTTGGATAGAACTAGAAACAAGGGAAACGGTTAAGACGGGTGAGTGTGCCGAAGATTAGTCCTCTTAGAAATCTTGGTCGCAGCCCAAGAAGAAAAAAAGAAAATATTACAAATAATATCATCCACAAGAGGTGTTATATAAACTATTATCTCCTATTAAGATTTGGTGACATTTTTTCTCTTTGTCCAATTTCTTTAAAATAAATTTTATAATATGACAAATATATAAATGAAAAATAATAAGAAACATAAAAGAGACAAAAATACAATGATCAAGGTGGTTCAGCAATATGCTTACATCCACACACTAAAGGCCTATAGGCTACATCTTGCTTTATTAAATAATTTGATTGTATATAAGAGTTTCATTATATAGAAGCTAAAGAGAGAGGAATTCCTTATATCTTAGCAATGTGGGACAAGAAGATGAAGCTTTTATATGAGTCAATGGCTAAAGCCTTTCTTCACTTGGACAATGTGGGACAACATACATTATCTCTAACAGGTACTATGTAGAAAAAAAATGGGCTTGTCCCACATGGCCAAAGAGTAGGAGACGGTTCTCTCTCATTTAGTTAATTATCTGTTTAGAGTACTTTTGTGTTTCTTATTCAACTCTAACGTCATTTTTCCACTAACGAAATTTCTTTAGTATTCTTTTAGAAGAAAAAAAAAAAGTGGGCTTAGATGAATGATTCTAAGTACCAATCTTTTCGCTTATAAACTATTTTCTTATATTAAGCTCTATATCATTTCTCCTCCTACCTAATTTCCTTAGTGTTACGTTTAAAAAAAAAAAAATCCCAATAGCCCATATCAATGTTCTGCGCATTAAATGTTAATGCCAACTTCGGCTTGGGTTTGGGCTTGGGCTTAACAAGACTCTTTGGCTAGCTGAAAGTCAACGAGCCCATATGATTATCACAGAGCAATTGCCCATTGGATTGTCAAGTCACATGTATTAGATTTGGGCCATTTGGCTACTCCAGTGAATTTGGCAATCAGGAATCAGGATTACTTGTACTCTTGCTTGTGTTTTGGCCCGTTCGTTCGTGTTGTTTGTTTTTGAGGGGAAGAAAGTGAATAAATTCATGAAACCTAAGTCATTTTATAAAATTAGTTCAATAAGAAAGGGTTATCCACTCCTTATAAAAATGTCTTCAACACCCTTCCTCATGTGCAAGACAATATTTTTTCTGGTCTTTGTCACAATGTAAGTAGCATGTGCCTCATTTATCTTGTGGTAGGCTCTGATACTATGAAGAAATTCGCGGGCCTAACTCATCTCATAAAACTAGTTCAATAAGAGATGGTTGCTCACTTTTTATAAACATTCTCAAGGTCTTGTCAACAAGTAATGTTAGATTATTTTTCAACAAAAAGCATAATAGAGGAACAGAGGAAATGGTAGAAGATGGAGTAGTTATACTAGATGTTCTATGGGGTGTGCATACCTCCATGTAAGAGAGTTGAGGATATGGATAGCAGTTAAAGACAAAAAATCATGCTAGTTTCTAGGGATAAAAAGGCAAGCGGTTATTAACTATCCACTAGTCACTAACCGTCCTAACTGCTAACCGCCTTAAAAGCGGCTAGTTAAAAATCACTAACTGCTAGGCAGTTAGCAGATTTTTAAAATTGCTAACCGCGTTTATAATAATAATAATAATAAACATAATTTATTATATTATTGTTATTATTATTATTATTTACAACAAGTATTTGGTCATTGATTCATTGCAACTATTTGTTATGTTTTGACCGGTGAGCAGATAAATATTTTGCATTTTAGAATTGAGATGACGGAGTGCAGCGGGAAACACGTAATCTCAATTGACAATTTGCTAGGGAACTGCGGTAGCAGTTATGAATTTTCCAAAGTCTCCTTATTCTACAAGAAGTTGTGCAAGAGAGCCTTAGCAAATTGACTATTGATTCAATTATATTAGTAGTAGTTTTCTTATTTATTTCAATAAGTGGATCCTTATTATAAACTTTGCATTCTATATAAAGTTTCCACTCGTAATGGACCAACGTAAAAGCAAAGTTAACCTGCATCGTCGCGAGGATACTCCCACTCGTATAAGATTTCAAAACTCGAATATGTTGCTCAAACGGATCCACCAATTAGCAAATGCCCCCATTAACAGAAACAATCTTCAAGTCCAAGACATTGCAAATATGTGGAACTCAACTCTCCATTGGATGTAATACGAGTAAGCTAATTCCAGAAAAAGAAAAATGTAAAATAAAGGAAGCCAAATTTGGAGTCCATATAACACCATTTACAAAATAATTTCGCTTTAGAGGCAATATAACACAATTTATTTCCAATAAAGAATTGAGAATCTAAGGATACAAAAAAGGCAAATAAGCATGCAATCTTCAAAACATAAACGAAAACCATCTTCTGGCCAACCGACTAGATGATACACAGTAAAATTTCCATAAAGGCTCATTCCCTTGATCATTCCCTTAAATACCACTTCCAGAACACAACCTACAAGATAAAATGAAATTAGTCAATAGAATATGCAATAGCACGATATGTACAATTCCTGAGAATATTAACAAGAGAACAGTAAAATTAATTCAAATAATAGAAACTACAGAAACTTTATATGACGAAAACAAAACTGTATCTCACTCAGGCATTTTGACAAACATCTTACCTACGAATACAAAACACAACCAGCCAAATACAACTAGAGATCTTTTGACAAATCAAGAAAGAAAAAGGGTTTTGATTATACCCAAAATTTCGATAAATCCACCCAAACTTGGAGGAACGAGAGGGAAAGAGATGTGCCGTGTACGTACCTTTATTTTTTCTTAATTCTCCTCCTTTCTCTTATTTCACACTGATTTCTCTCTCCCTCTCCAGGTAGACCACGGCCCCCTTCGGAAACCCATTCGACGACGTACTTGTCTCACCGTCGTCTGGGTCGGTGAAGCTGGGATTTTTTTTAGCTTGCCTGAGGAAGAAGAAGGGAGCGGCAGAAGTGGGGTTTTTTTTTGGGTTTTGAAATTTGAATGTGAAGTGTTTTTCTTTTATTTTAAAGTTTGAACGCATTCCTTGAGAAGACAAAAGACAGCTGTCATGTTTTGCACCCTTAGATGTAAAGAACGGTCAGGATTTAAAAAAAAACTGATGGGCAATTTTGTTTATATTGCCGCCTGCCGGGGACTCTGATCCCACACACACTTCACGCCTTTCTCTTCCAAAAAAGAAAAAAGAGAAAAAAGAATAGAATGCCTCAGGTGAAGATAATCGCGAAGAATTTCATGGACATGGTGGCCTCCTTGCCCGCCATGAAGCTCGACAAGCTCTACGAGAACGCTTTCATCTGCGGAGCCATTCTCAGGTCCTCCTCCTCTCTTTCATTCTACTCTTGCACTGCTCCTATTTCACTCTTTTTCCCCTAATATAAACAAAACTATCAGTTTCTCATACTGAATTGAAAAAAAAAATTCACACTATGTGCTTCTTCAGCAGCAATGATGGACTGCTTCAGAGTGAGATTGCGTGGAGTTATATAATTGAAGTTTATTTCCTTTCGAGAATTTTTTGTGTGGCTATAAATTGCTCGAAGATCAATTCCTAGTGTTAGAATTTTGCTATGCAGTAATTGTGGTTAATGTTTTCATTAGTGATATTTGCTTTATCGCCAATATATTGTCAGTATATATATATATATATTTTTTTGATGAATAAGCACCTTCATTAAGAGCAAAACAAACCAAATACAAAGTATCACCATATACAAGCCCTACAAAAGGCCAAAACCAAAACCTCACAGAGGCTGAACACCAACAAAACACATTACAATACTGTAAAACATACTAACCGCAGACCAAAATAACCAATATTAACAAAGCAAGTCTGCTGGTATGTTCCATAAAGAACAAAGCATAAGGTTTTCACCAGTTTTAGAAAACTTCCCTTTCCCAATTACTCTAGTTCTGACTTCCCACAGAATTTTCTTCAACAATTGCTCCTCTGTTTTGGGATGTCCTGCATGCCTGACTTCATTTCTATTGCACCAGATGTTGTAGACAGCAGACCCCAAAGCCAAACGACAAAGCACAGCTTTAAAGGTCTTATTACCCCATTCACTGCATCCCATTTGCAAAACCTCCTCCCATATTATAGGAGAATTTGCTATTCTGCACCTAGACAAGCAGAACCTCCATATTCTATAGCTGAAGCTACATTCAAAAAAAAGATGATTATGGCTTTCCAATTGATTCCTGCAGAAAACACAACTAACATCTCCTTTGTATCCCCTTGTCAGCAACCGATCTCCTGTATCAAGCCTCCCCTTCACAGCAAGCCATAATATAAATGCTTGCTTAGGAATAGCAAGGGGAAACCACACCAACTTCCACCAATCAATCTTCTCATTTTTCTCCCTAATAGCCTCCCAAGTATCTGAACTAACAAAGATACCATTCCTTGAAACAGTCCAAATAGGCTTATCAACATGACCCAAACTGATTTCAGAAAGTCCTGCTTGAATTTCCACCAAATCTTCAGATCTAGCAGGCTTCCATAACCATTCTCCATTGTGTATAACAGAAGAAAGCTTAGCTTCCACATTACTTTGAGCATCATAAACAACTCTATAACCATATTTTTCAAGTAAGATGCCAGCAGGGTGCCACAAATCCGTCCAGAGATGAATATTTTCCCCATTCCCAACTTCAAATCTCAAGAACTTTTTAGCAATACACCTTAACTTGAGTAATTTCCTCCAACACCAGGAGCAGTTTTGAGGGATGCCAACACTCCATAAGCTCTTCTTCTTCAGAAAATTATCTTTAATCCATGCCACCCAAAGAGAGCCAGATCTAGCAAACAAACTCCATATGTGTCTCAACATAGAAGTTTGATTCCATACTTCAATCCTCTTCAAACCCAAGCCACCCTCCATTTTAGGAAAGCAAACATCAGACCAAGCCACTTTTGCCTTTGCAGCCTCAACATCTTTTCCATTCCACAAAAATCTATTAAACTTCTGCTCAATAGACTTTATAATCTTTTTAGGAAGAATAAAGATACCTGTCCAATACACTTGCAAACTATACAAGACTGTAGATGCTTGGATAACCAGGAATCAATTCTACCAATAATTCTGTCCAGAAGCACTCCACAATCTGCAGAGGAAAGTCTAGCTGAAATTAGAGGAACCCCAAGATATCTCACCGGAAGTTTACCCTCCTTCATTTGCAAATCATTCAATAAGGAATGCTTAACCCTATCAGTAATTCCGAACAATAAAAGGAACTTTTAGAAGGGTTTGCCTTAAGGCCAGTCAACTCTTCAAACTCAACTAAAGCAGCCTTTATAACCTTAATGGAGCTCAAGCTAGCTTCAGAGAAAATAAGCAAATCATCTGCAAAGCAAAGATGAGTAAGCTTCATTTTAAGGCATTTAGGATGAAACTTGAAACCTGAATCAACACCAGTAGAAGCAGCCATGAGCCTAGAAAATACTTCCATAGCTAAGACAAACAAATAAGGAGACAAGGGATCTCCCTGCCTTAGCCCCTTCTTCCCTTCAAAGTATCCAACCAAGGTACCATTTAGACAAATAGAAAACCTAGGAGAGGTGATACACTCCTTGATCCAACTAAGGAATTTTCCTGGAAAACCAAAACAGTAAAGACAATGAATCATGAACTCCCAATTTACTGAATCATAAGCTTTCATGAGATCAACCTTCAAGGTGCATCTAGGATTTCCTGTACCCTTATGGTAATTCCTTACAATTTCCTGAGCTAGAAGAACATTTTCAGAAATGCTTCTAGAGGGAATAAAAGCTGACTGGTTCATACTCACCAAATCTCCTAGAAGAGGCAACATCCTGTTAGCAATAATCTTGGTAATGCACTTATATATGACATTGCAGCAAGCTATAGGCCTAAAATCCCCCATAGTAGAAGGATTAATCTTCTTAGGTACCAGAGTAAGAATAGTGGCATTTACCTCTTTCAATAACAAACCAGAGAGGAAGAAATCTTTAATGGCTACAACCACATCCTTCCCAACAATAGGCCAAGAAGCCTTAAAGAAATCTGTTGAAAACCCATCAGGGCCAGGGGCCTTATTTGCTTTCATTTGGAACAAAGTTTTCCTAATCTCTTCTTCTGTGACTTCTTTCTCCAACAGACTTGCCTTATCAGCAGAAATAGACATTGGTATCAATTGTTTTATACGAGTTGCCTTAGTCTCATTAAAAGTCATCTGATCAGACCCCAGCAGCTTTTTGTAAAAATCTTCAGCTACCTGTTTGATTTGTTCCACATCTTCCACTTTATGACCCTGCTCATCCCACAGATGAGTAATGGTATTCTTGGCATGCTGTACTTTGATAGCTCAATGAAAAAAACTGTTGTTCTGATCACCTAGTTTTAGCCATTGATTCCTAGCTTTTTGCTTCAAAAAGGACTCTTCAGCTTTTGTAATAGAAACATAAGCATGTAAACATTCCCTCTCCTTTAATAAACAATCAGCCCTCCCAGACGATGCAATAACAGCTTTTTGAGCTAAGTCAAGATTATCCCTGGCCTCCATAACTTTCTGTTTCAAATTCCCAAAACAAACCACATTCTGCCTCTTCAGCACAGCTTTAACAGATCTAAGTTTTACATAAAGTTGATACATGTTAACCCCATCAACCTGAATTTACCAACCTTCCTTGACCCAATCCAGAAAACCTTTATGTTCTGACCAATAATTGTAGAATTTAAAAGACTTGGGACCAAAACTCTGCAGAAACCCTACAGATATAATAGCTGGAGAATGATCCAAATGCCACTTGACTGAAACTCAACAATAGTTCTACTAAAAGTACACATCCAATGTTCATTAGCCAAAACTCTATCAAGCTTTCTAGCCACAAACCTAGGCTCCTCACTTTTATTAGTCCATGTGTAAAAACATCCACTAAAATTAAGGTCTAAAACCTCTAGATCATTTAAGCACTGCCCAAACTCCACTTCATAAGAATTCAGCTTTTCAGAGCCCCACTTCTCACCCAAAGACTTCACAACATTAAAGTCTCCACAAATCATCCAAGGACTAGTAGCCACTCTACCCTTCATAGAACTTAAACTAGTCCAAAGCAACTTCCTATCCACCCCTTTGTTAGCCCCATACACAAAAGAATGAAACCAACAACACTTACTCTTGTGAGATTTGATGAAACAATTAATACTCTGCACGCATTTATCAACCACAGTTACTTCATAGTCAGACTTCTTCCAGCAAACCCATATCCTTCCCAAAAAATGCTTATCATAATTGAAAGCATAGTCCCAATCAGGAACAATAACAGATCTGATTCTATCTGCTTTATTTTCCTTCACTCTAGTCTCAATCAAACAAATTAAACCAATCTTATGAATTTTGATCAAATTTTTTACCTCTTGCTGCTTAGAGGGATGATTCAAACCCTTCACATTCCATATCAAGAAATTCATACAGTAGGAGAAAATCCTCTCATCAATACCTCCTCCTCCTCTCCCAGTTTACTTTTCCCTTTGTCCTTCAAGAGATTAGTATTTTCCTCATTTAGTGCATGTTCAATAACTTTTTGAAGAGATTGAGAAATATGATCTCCTCTTACCTCCCCTGGATCAATTCTACCATCTGCTCTAGCCAGCAAATGGAAAGAATTTGTCCAATGCCTTTGACTATCCCTAGCAGAAAGTTTAGTTACTGGAGTTTTCTTAGCAGCTCGAACAACATTCCATTGCTCCTGATTCACAACATTTGACACAGTTCCAATCTTAACCTCAGATTTTTCAACTCCAATATCAACCTGTTTTGAATATATTGTCAGTATATTCTTTATATACTTGGGTGTTTTATGTTTTTTAGATGTCTGTAGATAGTGGATCCAATATGTTGAGAATTTTCTGCGTCTCGTTGATTTAGATACACGCAGTGGAAGTCTTAAAGAGTTTATTGTGGTAGTTAATGCCAAATGGTTAGTTCTCTGAGATATTGATCGAATTTGTGGTTTTTGTTTTTTGAGTACTCAGGTCGCTGCCACCTCTGGCCAAGAAGTATGTTATACAGATGTTGTACATTGATGTTCCAATAACAGCCAAGTCTATGGAGGAGTGGGTGTTTCCAGATGGGTCCTCAAAGCATAGAGTCGCGATTGATAGGTTGATTAAGTTACGGATATTCACTGACACTGCTGACAGGTAAATGGATTTTCTTTACATAATACTTCTTGTGTTCTTCTGAAGATTTAAGAATTCGTTGACCATATAAGGTGTCCTTTTGCTTCTTTGAAAGATTAAACATAAAAGACTAAGATTGCTGAGGAGATAAACTGTTTCAAGAAATTTTTTTCTTTATTCTTTTTTTCACTGCAATATGACCAAAACGCTCCTGTATATTTTATGTCGATAAGATGAACTCTTGAAGGTCTTGTCATTGTGGACCATAGAAACGAGGCATGAATCTATTGGGACATGTTGCCTTTTAGGATGGAATTATTTTCTGCACTATGAAAACTCGTTTGGAGCTTGCAACAAAGCTATTAGATCTTTGGAGTTTGACTTAGTTTGACAGGACATCCATGCCCTTGCTCCTCTGATCACAATGCTTGTTTTGTGGGAAACATGCCCAGATTTGGAGCCTTTTCCTGATATTCTGGAATTTTAATCTCGGCTGCATGGGAATGCATCAAATTTGGTCAGACTTTAATATATGTGAATCCATGAAAGTTCTCCACGTTCTTTTTTAAGAACTAAATTTACATTTCGATACTGGTTGCATATTGTGGAAGTTCCAAAATGCCTAGATTTGTATGTTTTTATTTTTGATATACGTGCCGTAGAATTTATATATGTTCTTTGAGATGACGTTCTTTCACTATTATCATTCTAATATTCATGTTCAAATTATTGTAATGTAGTTTTGATCCAACCTTATTCTCTCAGCCTTTACAGTGAACTTGATGTTTTGCTGGCAGGAGAAGGGAAACAACTTACAGAATTAATCCAACATTCCAGACAAACCTCCAAAAGCTTTTAACACTTGGGTGAGTTGAGATTCGGATAATCTTTTCGTTTTTGTTTTTGTTTTTTCAGTTAGCTTAGATGAATGTGTTTCTTGCCCTTGGGGATTATTCTGTGAGGTATGGGTCGTTGGGAATCTAATAATAAAAGAAAATGGGATAAATCTACCCTGTTTCATGTATTCTATATGTGACTCATGTAGAGGTTACTTGATCTTTATTAGTTCCAATATACTGTTCTAAAGGATCCAACTCAGGGAAAATTTTGAAAAAGCTGCGGCATGTAGAGTTTATTTTCTCCATTTTTGCTCCAATCCTCTCCACCAAAAAATACAAATTGCAATCATGGATGTCTAGTTGCTAGCCCACTTGGTAAAATATAACATGCATTACTTTTTTTGCTTGTACTTATCATATGCTGCCATGTTTGATAATGAATGTATTTGATTTATGACATCAGATTGCTTAGATTGTTAGATTTATTGAATAAGCATAACTTGAATGCCTATTATCTCATTTTTGTAATGACATTAAAAATTTAAAATATGATCCTGCAGTCAACGGTGGTTGGCTTAATAAAATGTTCACAACAACTTTAATTTGGATATGACCTTATCATTTGATATGGCAGCGAAGTTTTACCAAGGGAACCAATGCCTTCTGACATAACTGTGAGGCTCCCAAGCTTGGAGGATCTTGAGGTTTATGCCCTTGAACAATGGGAGGTGCGAAGTTCATCTATATGTTCCCATTTTCTGTTTATTCATACGTGTATTTAGAAAAACTGTCTGGCTCTTACATACCGTGTTATTCTGTGATTGGAATTTATCACTGTTGAAACTACTTATTGTTTAGTTTCTTGATTAATGCTACTCTCTCTTTTGACTTGCTATTGTGTTAAATTAGTGTTTCTTGCTCCAACTTATAAACTCGGCGCAAGCTGAAAGGCCATCAAATATCAGCTCTTCTATGATGAGAATTTTGCAGCGAGGGCTTTTGAGTCAAAGGTCCTTCTTTCTTGTATTAGCATAATTTCTCTCAATGATATATATGCCTCACTTTCTTGTGTATATATGAGTTTACTGTATCTCATGTCTGGTTTTTGATGTGTATGTGCATTTTTACAGGGAGAAAGGAGCTCCACGATTAACTGAAAGTGTTTTCCAGTTCTTGGTATGCATCATATGAATGATGAGCTGCTTGCACTTCTTGTGATGTGTTTTACTTGACGTTATTTTTGATCTCTGAAAATTACAGTTGATGGACACAACTGCACAACTTTGGTACATCATCAGAGAATACATCTCTAATTCTGAGGTATGGGATAGTGAGATTCCTTTGGTAGTTCCCCCATCTCTAAAAATAAGTGTTTCCTCTACACTGAAATTTTATCAATATTTTCAAATCATTATTTAGATCTGCTTTCCTTTTAAAACACATATGATGCTTAATGATCATTGTCGAACTTTGATGGTTATTAGAGCTATTATTCTCTTATTATTACTTTAACTCAGTAGGGCAGTGCAACTTCAGCTTTGTTTTTCATAATACCTGTTATTCAATTTAAATCTGGATTTCTAATTTTGTTCCAGGAGCGAGATGTGGACCCAGCCGATTTGATTTCATTCTTACTAGAGCTTAGTTTTCATGTCACAGGAAAGGTATTAGATATACCTTTTTCACATGTTGCGTTAACTAATCTTGATCTTTTTGACAATGGTATTTGGACCAAATAACATCTACTAAGACAAAAAAAAAAAAACTAGTTAGGGGGTGAGGTCCCGGATTTACCAGTTATGGGGGGGGGGGGGTTGGGAAGGGAAACTAATCCTTCTAGTATATGTGAGACCTGTCTGCTTGCTTTCTAGGGAGTTTCTTGGTCATTGCAGATCTCACGTTGGCGTGATGTTGCTGACTTCTTTATTTGTTAGGCATATAATAGTAACACATTGACGGAGATTCAGAAGAGTTTGATCAAGGACCTCACAGACTTGGGATTGGTTAAACTTCAGCAGGTATTCTAGTTATATTCTAGTTTCTGCTATTTTTGGTGTAGAATGTGGTAGTGATCCCTCAAATAATAATTCAAGTATCGGTTTGCTAGAAGTTTGATTTTATGTTCTTTTGGTGGCATTTGTTCAGGGCAGGAAAGAGAGTTGGTTTATACCTACTAAATTAGCTACCAATCTTTCAGTGTGCTTAACAGATTCATCATCACGGAAACAAGTATGTCTTTTGTGAAGTCATGAATTACCGTTCATTGAATATGTCTAGCTTTTTTCTTTTCTTTTCTTTTCTTTTTTTCCCTGTCTGCAGTTGATTTTTCTCTTTTTGTCTGGTTGCGTTTGATTCCTATCATCATTCTTGTGTGTTTGTGATATCACTGTCACCTAGTATATAGCCTTACTCCTGAATGGAAGGCAATAAACAAATTACTCTTTCAGTGCTTATAATTGGTTTATAATTCCGATTTGTGCCAAAAGGTAATGTAATCAGTGCCTCTATACTCTTGCTGGCTTGGTCTCTGTAATAGTCTGTCTGCACATGTTCTTAGTGGCTTGGCTCACTAGCTTCCAGAGTAGCCCAAGTGTTGCTCTATTTTAGATGGAGCTTCAGAAGAACCTGCTTGTTTCTGCTCATTAGTTCTTTTGTACTTTTAAAACCACAAATGATGCTGCTAACTTGTTGAAGGCAGGAATAGATATCTGACCACTGTTCCTATATCTCTATTAACACAGGATGTGAATGTTCCCAGCTAACAATTAGGATCTTGGAATCTCTTCCTAGCTTTTATTGTTGGTCCCATTAGTAGTTACCTTCGGTTCCTAGGCTTTTTTTGTCTCTATAGTATTGGTAATTTGTATCAGCGAAAACTGTTTGAGATTTTTGTTGACATTCTTTTTCCTTTTCTTACCAAATGCTCTACTTATCAAAATTTTTTTTGTATCAGCGAAAACTGAATTGGAGCTTAATTTTAATATGTGGTATTTGCAAGAACTAGATAATTGGTAATTATTATAAATTGCAGGGTGTTGGCTCTCGCATTTATATGGCTGCTTTGTTTTACTACTTATCCTCCTCACTACTTGACCTATTTTGGATTTTTAGCTGCTTTGTCATCAACAGTCCTGAAAACTGTCATTGGTAGGATGAATTAAATTTGTTGAAGTTATATTATTTTTTGATGAATAATGATTTATTGAAGAATAAAAGCTTGCGTACACGAAAATTATACAAGAGAAGCGACCACCCTAATGGTTTTCAAAATCTAAAAAGTTAACAAAATCTACAAGACTAGATAACGAGAAATTAGGAACAAAAGTAAGAGCTCACTCTAAAAGGAAACTCAAGAAAGAAGCTTTTAATTGCACCACATTAGACTCGCAGTCCTTGAAAAGGCGTCTATTTCTCTCCAAATGCTCCATATAAGTGAAGTAGGGATGACTTTCTATATTGGGAAGATGAGAAGTAGTTCACATAGAGTGGGTGGTTTATAAAGATAATTATGAGTGCTAAGTCCCATATTGCCTAGTTACTAGGTCAAATTGGGTTTTATAAGGAATTTTAGGAAGCTCCAAATTGACTAGCCCTTTTGGGGTGAGAGTGCAGATGTGGCTAATGTTTTTCCTTGAGTCGTTACAAATGGTATCAGAGCTAGGTTGTAATACCAGGCCCTATGATATTGGAACATTGCATGACGTGACCTTAACAAGGACGTTAGGAGTTTAAAAGGGGGAGTTTGTAACATTCCGCTCTCATATTGGGAAGATGAGAAGTAGCCCACATAGAGTGTGATTTATAAAGATAGTCATAAGTGTTAAGTCTCATAGTGCCTAGTTTTTAGGTGAAACTGGACTTTATAAGAAATTATAGGGACGCTCCAAATTGACTAGTCTTTTTGAGGTGACAATGTAGATGTGGCTATCGCTTTTCTTTGGGTTGTTACAGTCTCTACCCTTGCATCTTCCAACACTGAAGTAACTCAAGAATATTGCCTGGCATGGCCCACAAGACTACAAATAAAATGAGAACCAAGTGCCATATCTTATGACTGTTATAATTTCTCCCTATGATCTTTTGTGTCTATCATAAACCTTCGAGTTGATATCACCTGTCGTGACTTGATTTTCTTTCTTTTTTCCCTGTTCATCTCATTTCTTTGCCTTTGTCTTCCTTTTTTTATATTTTTTTCCAGTAAAGAACTATGGATATGTAGTGACCACAAATTTGTAATTACATATCTCATCTCTTGCTTCTTTCTCTTTTTCCCAGGGATTTGTAATTGTGGAAGGAAATTTTAGGTTGTATGCATACTCAACTTCAAAGTTACACTGTGAAATTCTACGTCTTTTCTCAAGGTACGCCAACCAATTGCTTGATATAATTTTGGTTGAAGTGATTCTTTGAAAAGCAGGTTACCTCTTGCTTCTCATTTGAAGTTGAATAGGGTTATTCTGAAGGTTAAAATTGAGCTACTTTGAAACAGCGGTTTGGACATTAAAGTCAATTTTCTATATGTTACACTAAATAAGGGCCTTTTTTTGGGTATGAGAAGTTATTCCTTCTCGAAAGTGTTTCTCGCCATACCTTAATGTTGATAAAGAGCGTAAATGATTACAATTTAATCGCATGATATGGCTATTCATTTATATTTGAAAATAATAAATTACTTCTCCTTTGTGATACTTTAATTGAATTCATGCTTATACAGTAGACTTCCTCTGCTTACGACAGGGTGCTCTCTAATCTTTATATTATCCTGCTTGGTGTGACACGCCAGGTGGTATTTTCATATTTTAAAATTATCTCTGAGATGAAAAATGCTGTGCTTATTTATGCAGGATAGAGTATCAACTTCCAAATCTTATAGTGGGAGCAATCACAGAAGAAAGTTTGTATAATGCTTTTGAAAATGGTATTGCAGCAGAGCAGGCAAGTATAGATTAGTCTACTCCAATACCTTCTACTTTAGAACTCAACTGAACTGAACTCAAGTAAACCTTAATCCTCACTAATTGGAAATGGCTACATGGATTATTTTACGCCACTTGAGCCTATCTAGGTCAATGTCCCTATTTACCTCTCTAATATGACTTTTGGCTTACAATAAAATTATTTGTGTTTGTTTCATGCTGAACAAGTTAATCCAAATCCGCAAGAACCTTTTAATCGAGTCCAATTTAACTTTTTTGTTGGGGAGGCTGCAAATTGGTCGACCTAAGTTTTGCATGTTGGGATCTTACTGCTTGTGGGAATAGGGATCTACCATTTCACCTTGGTGAACATGAGCAAATATTGGAACACGTTGAGCAAATTGTGTGTGACTTCTTTCTTTTTGTTGAATTTTGTTTGGAATCTTGCTGGTGATAACTGTTATTTGAAGTGCTATTTTGCATGCTATTCATGAGTCCCTTGGGCAAGTCTCTGAAACTATCATGCCTGGGTGAGTGAGTTCCTCAGGCTCTCTTAATTGCCCTCCTGACTAGCTCTAATAAACATGTGGTTATCCAGGATTGTGACTTTACTAATGGATCGAAAGGTATTAGGTTGAATCATCATAATAATAAGTCCAAATTAAGTCATTAGAGATTTGGAGTTCCATGCTCAATATTGGTATAACTATGATCAGATACTCTTGTTGACATGCTCATAATGTTGTTGTCATGGTCTGGTCGTAGTTTTTACCACCATGGAATAGATACGATGGGTTCGATTTTGTTTTAATAAATAAATCTCTGGTTGGCACATGGACAACACAAACACATACAGTCCTCCCTTTCTTGACATGCACTCACTTTAACTAGGTATTCTTATGGGTAAAAAGGGTTACTGCATTGTGGCATTTGGATTGGAAGTCTAAAATGCTATTGTCTCCCACTTCCTTTAGTTTTGTCCTCCTGGAAGGTATTTTGCTTCACTTAACTCCTAAACAATTTTTTGCAGATTATTACTTTTCTTCAGCAGAATTCCCATCCTTGTGTAGCAGAGAGAATGCCATCTATACCCCAAAATGTCACATATAAGGTTTCGGTTCCTCTATATTATATTTGTATTTATCATAAATTATATTGTAGCTCCTTTATTGTTCAGTTTATGTGATTTTATGTTGCTGTGCCGCTGATTTGGCCATACTCTTTTACCCAACAACAAAGTTCTTGAAATTGCTTAGATATTTGGTAATAAGAATTGTCATGTTTCCCTTTGTTTTCTGATGTTTTAAAATGAACTCTCTTCTGTGACAGATTAGGCTGTGGGAATCAGATCTGAACAGGGTTGAGAGGACTCCTGCACATTATTATGATGAATTTCCTTCTAGGGTACTAACAAATCGTTATGTTGGAATGATATGTTTGACTTAATATTCTCATGATTGTATCTGATTGTTTCCTTTGTCTGGCAGGACGTCTTCGAGGCTGCTTGTGACAACGCACGGGAATGGAATGGATTGCCGTGGGAGGATTCGAAAACCATGCGTCTAGTTGTCAAGGCAGAAATTCACATGTATAATTAATGAAATAAGATTGCTGATAGTAAATTCGTTTAAACCATGTATATATATACATCATTGGACCAAGCCACTAAGGTTTCACTTGATATAAGCAACCGTACAACCATAATTCATCTTTCTTTCTTTTTTTTCCTCCTCCTCCCGCGCGGTACAGCTCTCTTCCTCTCCCTCTCTTTTTTCCTTTCTTCTCCCCGCCCACGTACAGCTCTCTTCCTCTCCCTCTCTTTTTTCCTTTCTTCTCCCCGCCCACGTACAGCTCTCTTCCTCTCCCTCTCTTTTTTTCTTTCTTCTCCCCACTGGCCGGTCAGTGTACTCTCTCAGTCACTCTCTCCGGCCAAGTCGCACTCTTTCCTCCGTTGATCACTTGCTCTCTCTCCGCCATCTCCGGTTGTCACTCACTCTACCTCCGGCAGTAATCCGGCCGGCAGTCTCTCCTCTGTGTCTTCGTCGATCTCCTCTCAGGTATATATATATATATATATATATATATATATATATATATATATATATATATATATATATAAAATTTATTAACAAATTATATATATAAAATTTATTAACAAATTATATTTGTTTTGGGAATAATTTATTAGTTTGAAATATATGATTTTTTTTTTTAAAGGGAACATCATACTCATTCATTGATAAAACAGTGTCAAGAGTTCTTACAAATAGAGCAAAAAGCTCAAACAAATCATAGTCGAAGCTAAAGTTACAAGCAACAAAGATATCAAAGATATCAATCAAGGTCAATCCATGACAATATCATCCGCTAACCCATGATTATTCAACATGTTTAACATTAGATTTGCACCAAATTAACAGACAATCCAATGCATAAATAGCGTTTATTCTTCAACCCTAAGAGCAAAGAACGCCCATGCCGAAACCTATCCTACTCAATCTGTAAGCCAGGCTATCACATCTATAACACAAGGGTTTGAACCAAAAGCAAATACCCTACAGAGCATCAAGATACAAACGGGCAAATCAAGCGAGAGAGGTATTACAAGCAAAAAACAGGAGAGTAACGAACAAATACAGGGAAAATAGAAATACAATAAAATAAAGCTAACAATACAGGGAAAAACAAACAAGAAAAACACACTAAGCGGATGAAAGCAGCTGGAAGAAAGCCGATCGTGTGTTGGCTAGAAACCGACGCGGAAGGTGGCGTTGGAAGCTTATCGCGGGGGATGCTTGAAAAGCCTGGCAGCAGACGGTGAAGGCAAAACGAGCGCGGAGGAGATCGGCGACGCACTCAACGAACCTGGGGGGGGGGGGGGGAAGAGTTTGAGTGAATCTCCCAAGAACGATACCACAAAGTGTGCCAAAAAAGCAAAAACAAACACAAACACAACGAGAAGAAACGACAAATAACAAGCAAAAATAGGAAAGGAAAATAAACCACAAAATATAACAGAAACAAACCACAGTCAAAGTGACAAATCCGATGTAAAAGGTGGGATGGACACGGACGGATCCGGAGAGTTGGATGACGGGGCACGTGTCAATGTGAATCAGACGGAGGAGGAGAGATCAAGCAAAAACAAATCAATCCAAACCCGAGCCCGACACAGACAAGACGCGGCAGGGATTGATGGGGGTACGGCTAGGCGGGCACAGCGGCAAAAGGAGAAAGGACAAAAAACCAGAGAACAGGACAAAAGGGAAAGGGGCGGCAAAGAAGGAGAAAACCGCACAAGCCGAAGGGGGAGGGAGGAGGCAACGAAGCTAAGGACATCAAGTAAATAGACTAGCTCACCATGCGAAGAGAGCGAGGGGAGGAGGGAGGTAGCTAACGGCCATCCCTCCTCCCCTAAACCAGGGTTTACCCTACCTATGCTGCGCTCTTGGAAAAAGACTGAAATATATGATGATTATTTTCATTTGTTTGTATGGAAGGTATGTACGTACGTAGGATTGTTATATATGAGCATGCATGCAAAATATATATTAATGTCTATATATAATGCTAGGTAATTTGCTTGAAATTAGGTTTTTGTTTTTTTGTGTGTAGGTTTTACAATCGAGATTATGTAAATGTTTCTTTTTCAAAAAAAGAAAAGAAACAACTAAACTAAATTTATTTTATTTAGAGTCCACATATATAACAAATACATTTAAATTTGGATCATGTAAATGTTATAAAATAAAAAAAGTATCCTCATGAAAAAAAAAAAAAAAATACAACTAATTACCTAGATTTATTTTATGTAGGGTCCCCATATATAACAAATGCATTTAAATTTGGACTTTAATTTTGTTTAGGTTTTGCAAATTTAGATTATGGGTTTAGGTTATAAAAACAAAAAAGCGACACAAAAAATTCATAAAATAACTAACCTAGCTAGATTTATTTTATTTAGGGTCCCCATATATAACAAATGCATATCCATTTGGACTTTAATTTTGTTTCGATTTTGCAAATTTAGATTATGTAAGTGTTATAAAAAAAATAAAAAAAATAAAAACCTAGCTAGGTTTATTAAATTAGGGTCCCCATACCAAATGCATTTAAATTTGTAGTTGTTTTAATTTTGTTTAGGTTTCACAAACTAACCTAGCTAGATTTATTTAATTTAGGGTCCCCATACCAAATGCATTTAAATTTGTAGTGGTTTTAATTTGGTTTATGTAAATTTTATAAAAAAAAAAAATTAAAAAATTAAAAAAAAAAAAAAAAACTACAACTAACCTAGATTTATTTTATTTAGGGTCCCCATATATAACAAATTCATTTCAATTTAGACTTGGTTTGAATTTAGACTAAATTATGTGTTTATTTGTTATTTTTAAGTCTTATATATTTGTTCCTAATGTACGTAGAGAAAAATGGACAAGAGTTGGATGACAAAATCTAGGAGTACAAAGGAATACAGAGATGGGTATAGATCGTTCGTAGACTTCGCAGTTAGGAACTATACAATCCCTGATGAATTCATTTACTGCCCTTATAAGGCATGTCACCTTAACCAGCACCACTCGCCGGGTTTGGTATTCGACCACTTGACAGGGAGTAAATGAATAATTACTTCATACAAAGACTGAATTTATCACGGTGAGAAGCTTGTATAGGGTCCTGTTGCAGACTCTAATTCGAATCGTCCGACCGTAGATGCGAGTGTAAGCACAGAACTGGGTGAAGATATGCATGCCATGTTGCGCGATGTATTTGGCATGCACGATGTCAGGGAAGACAATTGTGAGCCTCAAGTCGTGGTGCAGGGGGTGAAGAAATTATAAATGAAGAAGTCGATGAAGGTGACGTACGAAAGTACTACGACTTGCTTAAAAAGGCAGGGAAGCCTCTTCATGATAGGACTAAACATAGCAAACTGAGTGTTACTGTACATCTGTACAACTTGAAGTGTGTTGATGGACTTAGTAACACGATCTTCTCGTCTTTCCTTGAGTACACAATATATATATATATAATAGAGGCTTGTCCTTGCATAGCCTTTCTTGGTGCACTGCTTGGTGCTTTGCTTAGGGCCATCGCGTGGCTTAATTGTTGTGAAAAATTAGACCTATGACAATCGGACTCTGGTGCGGGCAATGGCAAATTCAGGGGGTTATATATATATATAACAGAGAAGAAGCACTAAAACGGCAGTCGTAGAAGAAGAAGAACTGCTTCATGACAATCAAAAAATTCTGTTAAGAGGGACTGAAAACTTCACTCACGAATGAGATAACCTTGACAAAATTTCATCCAATCAAAGTTATACAGATTGGAAAGTCCACACACATGTTTACTTTATTTGAATCATTTATGCCCTACAACTCACCGCTTCCTCCAATTTTGTGCATCTTTCTTACCCTAAAGGATAATGTTATTCTTCACACCCATTTATTACACTTATGTCACATTGATTGAGATGATGTATTTTAAGTGGCTTATAATGTCAAAAAAAAAAAAAAAGTATAAATTATTTAAAACATGCCATATCAATAGGTGTGACATTGATGTAATAAATCGGTGTGAAGTGTAGCATTACTCCACCTTAAAAATTAACCAAAAAAAGGGAGCTCAAGCTGAATGTTGAATGACCATAAATCATGAATTAGCAACTATAATGCATAATACGTCTTTTGCTTATGCTGCCATCAACCACATCTAAGTACCAAAACCTCTTCCAGAGTAAATTGCTATGAAATAGAAGGAAAGAAATATTAAAAAACAAACATAAGAAATACTAAACATATGGAAGAATGAAAAAATAATTCCAAATGAAATGTAAAAGAAATATCATCTGCAAAACCCTTGTACTCCTTAAATCTCAAAATTCTTTCACTATTGCTCCAAAAGAGTATGAATTTTTGAGAAAGACGGCAGAAAATATTATCACAACAAATATATGCGGCTTGAAACACGCTTGGAGCAGATATAGAAAGATGGCCCTCAAGCATTGTCAACAATTGTTCTGCTTTTCAAATTCATTTCCCCCCATTAACAGTAACCAATTGCAACGAGTATGTTTCTCCATGAACTGGGAGATTAGTCATTTCTTTGGTTGAGGGGTCATACAAGACCATCTGTCCGTCGGAGTTTTCAAAGAGCACGGCGTCATTCTTCCAAAATCCTAAAGGTCGGGCTTGTTTAAAATTTGTATACGGTCCAATACTGAAAAGCTTAGTCCATGAGTCCTTAACACCAACTTCAAGCAACAACTATATATCATAGAAAATCTCCAACAATTCCCTGCTCCAAAATGCCACAACAATCGATTCATTCAACACAAAAATGTTTCTCCAACCACGACCATTCAAAACATCATCTGGCAGCGGTGTTTTAAGAAATACCTCGCCGCTCATGGCAAATGACAAAACCCCCTCCCAATCATCATCAAATGCCTCCCAAGAAGCCATCTCATTGATGTATGTATCCATAGCTCTAATATCAATTAAACCTGGGCAGCTATCAACTTTTCTCCAAGAATCGGCACTTAAGCTATATACCTCACTTATTCTATAACAGGGGACATGGCCTTCATAATAATCACTTTCGTTGGAATCAAAGAGACTAAAAAACTTTATTATCAAGTAGTCACTAGTTTTGACATCAAAACCAAATCCGATACCAGACTTGATGTGATAATCATAGGAGAAGCGGGACAGGCTTGATTTGGGGACAACCTTTGTTTCTTTAGTTGCAGGGTTCCATATGACAACATTCAATGCATCGTCATTGCTGAGACAAACAATACATTCGCAAGAACCCACGACAGAAGTAACCTCAGTAAACCGTAGAGGTAGACGTTGTGTAAGTGATAATTGGAGTGTTTCACAAGAAAGCTTGGATACAACATCATCTTCGGAAGTTTCGTCTTCCTAGAGAAGGAGTAGGGTGCTGTTGTTCTTATTGTGTAGGAGGTGTTTTCTGATGAAGTTTTGGTGAGTAATGATAGCGTACCAGGATTTGCAGACGCAATTGAATCGCAAGAGAGAGATGACGGGAAGGCAATAACAGGATCCCTGTTATAGAATAAGTGAGGTATATAGCTTAAGTGCCGATTTTTGGAGAAAAGTTGATAGCCGCCCAGGTTTAATTGATATTAGAGCTATGGATACATACATCAATGAGATGGCTTCTTGGGAGGCATTTGATGATGATTGGGAGGGGGTTTTGTCATTTGCCATGAGCGGCGAGGTTTCTTAAAACACCGCTGCTAGATGATGTTTTGAATGGTCGTGGTTGGAGAAACGTCTTTGTGTTGAATGAATCAATTATTGTGGGATTTTGGAGCAGGGAATTGTTGGAGATTTTCTATGATATATGGTTGTTGCTTGAAGTTGATGTTAAGGACTCATGGACTAAGCTTTTCAGTATTGGACCGTTTACAAATTTTAAACAACCCCGACCTTTAGGATTTTGGAAGAATGACGCCGTGCTCTTTGAAAACTCCGACGGACAGATGGTCTTGTATGACCCCTCAACCAAAGAAATGACTAATCTCCCAGTTCATGGAGAAACATACTCGTTGCAATTGGTTACTGTTAATGGGGGGAAATGAATTTGAAAAGCAGAACAATTGTTGACAATGCTTGAGGGCCATCTTTCTATATCTGCTCCAAGCGTGTTTCAAGCCGCATATATTTGTTGTGATAATATTTTCTGCCGTCTTTCTCAAAATTCATAATCTTTTGGAGCAATAGTGAAAGAATTTTGAGATTTAAGGAGTACAAGGGTTCTGCAGTTGATATTTCTTTTACATTTCATTTGGAATTATTTTTTCATTCTTCCATATGTTTAGTATTTCTTATGTTTGTTTTTTGATATTTCTTTCCTTCTATTTCATAGCAATTTACTCTGGAAGAGGTTTTGGTACTTAGATGTGGTTGATGGCAGCATAAGCAAAAGACGTATTATGCATTATAGTTGCTAATTCATGATTTATGGTCATTCAACATTCAACTTGAGCTCCCTTTTTTTGGTTAATTTTTAAGGTGGAGTAATGCTACACTTCACACCGATTTATCACATCAATGTCACACCTATTGATATGGCATGTTTTAAATAATTTATACTTTTTTTTTTTTTGGACATTGTAAGCCACTTCAAATACACCATCTCAATCGATGTAACATAAGTGTAATAAATGGGTGTGAAGAATAACATTATTCTTTAGGGTAAGAAAGATGCACAAAATTGGAGGAAGCGGTAAGTTGTAGGGCATAAATGATTCAAATAAAGTAAACATGTGTGTGGACTTTCCAATCTGTATAACTTTGATTGGATGAAATTTTGTCAAGGTTATCTCATTCGTGAGTGAAGTTTTCAGTCCCTCTTAACAGAATTTTTTGATTGTCATGAAGCAGTTCTTCTTCTTCTACGACTGCCATTTTAGTGCTTCTTCTCTGTTATATATATATATATATAACCCCCAATTTGCCATTGCCTGCACTAGAGTCCGATTGTCATTTTAGTGCTTCTTCTCTGTTATATATATATATATATATAACCCCCCCACCCAATTTGCCATTGCCAGCACCAGAGTCCGATTGTCACCAGAGTCCGATTGTCATAGGTCTAATTTTTCACAACAATTAAGCCATGCGATGGCCCTAGGCAAAGCACCAAGCAGTGCACCAATAAAGGCTATGCAAGGACAAGCTTCTATTGTATATATATATTGTGTACTCAAGGAAAGACGAGAAGATCATGTTACTAAGTCCATCAATACAGTTCAAGTTGTACAGATGTACAGTAGCACTCAGTTTGCTATGTTTAGACCTATTATGACGAGGCTTCCCTGCGTTTTTAAGCAAGTCGTAGTACTTTCGTACGTCACCTTCATCGGCTTCTTCATTTATAATTTCTTCACCCTTCGCACCACGACTTGAGGCTGACAATTATTTTCCCTGACATCGTGCGCCGAATACATCACACAACATGGTGTGCATATTTTCACCCTATTTTGTGCTTACACCCGCATCTGCGGTCGGACGATTCGAATTAGAGCCTGCAACAGGACCCCGTACAAGCTTCTCACCGTGATAAATCTAGTCTTTGTATGAAGTAATTATTCATTTACTCCCTGGCAGGTGGTCAAGTACCAAACCTGACGGGTGGTGCTGGTTAAGGTGACATGCCTTATAAGGGCAGTAAATGAATTCATTAGGGATTGTACAGTTCCTAACTGCGAAGTCCACGAACGATCTACACCCATCTCTGTATTCCTTTGTACTCCTAGATTTTGTTATCTAACTCTTGTCCATTTTTCTCTACGTATATTAGGAACAAATATATAATACATAAAAATAACAAATAAACACATAATTTAGTCTAAATTCAAACCAATAAATATGGTCTAAATTGAAATGAATTTGTTATATATGGGGACCTAAATAAAATAAATCTAGGTTAGTTGTAGTTTTTTTTTTAATTTAATTTAATTTTTATTTTTATTTTTATTTTATAAAATTTACATAAACCAAATTAAAATCACTACAAATTTAAATGCATTTGGTATGGGGACCCAAAATTAAATAAATCTAGCTAGGTTAGTTTGCGAAACCTAAAGAAAATTAAAACAACTACAAATTTAAATGCATTTGGTATGAGGACCCTAAATTTAATAAACCTAGCTAGGTTATTTTTATTTTTATTTTTTTATTTTTTATTTTTTAAGTTATATATACATATATATTTTTTTTTTTATAACATTTACATAATCTAAATTTGCAAAACCGAAACAAAATTAAAGTCCAAATGGATATGCATTTGTTATATATGGGGACCCTAAATAAAGTAAATCTAGATAGGTTAGTTATTTTATGAATTTTTTGTGTCGTTTTTTTGTTTTTATAACCTAAACCCATAATCTAAATTTGCAAAACTTAAACAAAATTAAAGTCCAAATTTAAATGCATTTGTTATATATGGGGACCCTAAATAAAATAAATCTAGGTAATTAGTTGTATTTTTTTTTTTTTTCTTTCATGATGATACTTTTTTTATTTTATAACATTTACATGATCCAAATTTAAATGTATTTTTTATATATGGGGACCCTAAATAAAATAAATTTAGTTTAGTTGTTTCTTTTCTTTTTTTTTTGAAAAAAAAACATTTACATAATCTGGATTGTAAAACCTACACACAAAAAACAAAAACCTAATTTCAAGCAAATTACCTAGCATTATATATAGACATTAATATATATTTTGCATGCATGTTCATATATAACAATCCTACGTATGTACATACCTACCATACAAACAAATGAAAATAATAATCATATATTTCAATTTTTTTCCTAGAGCGCGGCATAGGTAGGGTAAACCTTGGTTTGAGGGAGGGGGGATGGCCGTTGGTTGCCTCCCTCCTCCCCTCGCTCTCTTCGCATGGTGAGCTAGCCTATTTACTTTATGTCCTTAGCTTCGTTGCCTCCTCCCTCCCCCTTCGGCTTGTGCGGTTTTCCTCCTTCTTTGCCGCCCCTTTCCCTTTTGTCCTGTTCTCTGGTTTTTTGTCCTTTCTCCCTTTGCCGTTGTACCCGCCTAGCTGTACCCCCATCAGTCCCTACCGCGTCTTGTCTGTGTCGGGCTCAGGTTGGGATCGATTTGTCTTTGCTTGATCTCTCCTCCTCCGTCTGATTCACATTGACACGTGCCCCTTCATCCAACTCTCTGGATCCGTCCGTGTCTATCCCACCTTTTACATCGGATCTGTCACTGTGGCTGTGGTTTGTTTCTGTTATGTTTTGTGGTTTATTTTCCTTTCCTATTTTTGCCTGTTATTTTCCGTTTCTTCTCGTTGTGTTTGTGTTTGTTTTTGTTGTTTTTGCTTGATTGGCACACTTTGTGGTATCGCTCATGGGGGATTCACTCAAACTCTCCCTCCCCCCCCCAGTTCTTTGAGTGCGTCGTCGATCTCCTCCTCGCTCGTTTTGCCTTCACCGTCCGCTGCCGGGTCTTTTCAAGCGTCCCCCGCGATAAGCTTCCAACGCCACCTTTCGCGTCAGTTTGTTGCCAACACGCGATCGACTTTCTTCCAGCTGCTTTCATCCGCTTAGTGTGTTTTTCTTGTTTGTTTTTCCCTGTATTGTTGGCTTTATTTTATTGTATTTCTGTTTTCCCTGTATTTGTTCGTTACTTTCCTATTTTATTTCCCTGTACTTTTTATTTCCTGTTTTTTGCTTGTAATACCTCTCTCATTTGATTTGCCCGTTTGTATCTTAATGCTCTGTGGGGTATTTGCTTTTGATTCAGACCCTTGGGTTATGGATGTGATATCCTGGTTTACGGATCGAAGATGATAGGTTTCAGCATGGGCGTTCTTTGCTCTTAGGGTCGAAAAATAAACGCTATCTATGCATTGGATTGTCTATTAATTTGGTGCAGATCTGATGTTAAACATGTTGAATAGTCATGGGTTAGCGGATGATGTTGTCATGGATTGGCCTTGATTGATATCTTTGTTGCTTGTAACTTTAGCTTCGGCTATGATTTGCTTCAGAATTTTTTGTTCTATTTGTAAGAACTCTCGACACTGTTTTATTAATGAATGAGTATGAAATGTTTTTTTTTTTTTTTTTTTTAAGAAAATCATATATTTCAAACTAATAAATTATTCCCAACACAAATATAATTTGTTAATATTATATATATATACCTGAGAGGAGATCGACGGAGACGCAGAGGGAGAGCACACTGACTGCCGGCCGGAGTACTGCGGGAGGGAGAGTGAGAGTGGCGGCCGGAGGTGGCGGAGAGAGAGCGAGTGATCAACGGAGGAGAGAGTGTGACTTGGCCGGAGAGAGTGACTGAGAGAGTACACTGACCGGCCGGTGGGGAGAAGAAAGAAAAAAAGAGAGAGGGAGAGGAAGAGAGCTGTACGTGGGCGGGGAGAAGAAAGGAAAAAAGAGAGAGGGAGAGGAAGAGAGCTGTACCGCGCGGGAGGAGAAGAAGGAAAAAAAAAAAAAAAGATGAAGAAGCAGGGATAGTGGCGGGCATGACGTGCCACATGTGTGGCACATGTGGCACGTTAGCACAATGTGGCACGTCAGCAGAATTAGTTTAAAAATTGTTATATTTAATTTCTAAATAAGGAAAAAAAAATAAAGGAAAAAATGGCTCTTATTTTGCTCATTTGGTTTTTAGAAATATTATCTACCACATTTTTTATTTATAATTATCTGATCACAATTTAAAAATAAATAAATTGAAGACTACAAATCACATATTTATCATTGTACATAATAATATTATTACGTATTTGAATTATCACTGAATCACATGACTAAGTATTGATCTTATACATTTACATTACTCAATATACGTATAGGTATAATTATAGTTGTCCATATAATTAATATATTATATGGAATAATATTAATATATTATATACATATAATTATAGCTGTCCATATATGTATGTATACATATATGTTTAATATAACATACAAATTATATTGGAACTAGCTAGCTTTGATCTCTAGTACTAATTAATTGTTATATTAATATGAATTTGGATGATATAATATGACTTATGTCGTATTATATATAGGACAGTACATGCATGCATTGTTAATTTGTTATGGACAAAAATTTTCTTTAAACCAGTCTAAAGGAAATATATATCCTCCAACCTTTTTTTTTTTTTGACATGTACACACAAGGGAAGGGGGAGGGGGGATTCGAACTAGTGACCTCCGCTTCAATAGGTGTGGTTCATAGCCGATTGAGCTACCTCTTGGGGACACCAACCCATTTTTTGAAAAACCGTAGAACTTTCATTGATACTCATGTAGAAAACACAGATAGTTCGTGAACCAATAAGTTCTGAATACAAACTGGTGGTTCAACCACCCACATCTCATCCATAATCTGGTTTGTCGCCATTTTTGCTAACTCATGGGCTGGCCTGTTGACCTCCCTATTAACATGTGAAATCGTCCATTGGGAGAACTCACGTAGCTAGTTGCGTAGGTCTTGGATAAGAGGACATCTCTAGCTCCAATTCGTGTCCCCTAAGTTGATCGCGTCCACCACTACGTTGGCATCACCCACTAGTTGCACCCTTTCGACGCCCCGAGCTCTACAGGTCTGGATAGCAAAAGAGGCTACCATGGCTTCCGCATTTAAAATAGTGCAAAGTATCTATAAACATTTAAAACACACATTAAATATTTAAGGTCAATAATTGCGGATTACTAACTTAGGCTAACGTTTTAAATGTTTATAAACACTTGGTACTATTTTAAATGGGTTCCCAACCGAATAGCTTGATAGCACAGATAATGAGGGAAAAGTATTATTCGGGGTGCTCGGTTTTGGAAGCAAAAATTGGGAAGAGGCCGTCTTTTGCTTGGAGGAATATTGTGAGTTCTTGTGACTTACTTCGAGAAGGGCTGATATGGCGAGTGGGTAATGTTCGTAAAATTTGTAAATGGACGGATAGGTGGCTCCCGAACCCGTCAACCTATAGGCCTATCTCCCCTCCAAGTATCTTGGATCCGAATGCAACTGTTGACACACTTATTGATACGGACTCGAAATGGTGGAATATCCCATTGTTGGAAGCTATTTTTTCAAAAGAGGAAGTCCGAATGATTCAAGCAGTTCCTATTAGCTGTACAAATTAGGACGACATCCCTAGCTGGAGGGGAACAAAAAATGGTGGGGGTGGGTTGATAAAATCTGGAAGAGGATTTGGAGTTTGTCGGTTCCTAGTGTGGAAAATAATTTTTTATGGCGTGCGTGGTAATGACATTCTTCCCACCCATGAGAATTTATGTTGGAGACGAATTCTTACGGATCCTTCGTGCCCTTTGTGTGGTTTAGAAATGGAGTTTGGATTCCACATCCTATGGCAATGTCCTTCGGCTATGGATGTGTGGAGTATGGGCAACTTTATTTTCCAAAAAAACACCTTTACTGGTCTAGGGCTTATGCAGGTTGTGGAGGGTCTCTTTAACAAATGTACTCAGGAGGAGATGGTGCAGTTTGTGGGCTTGGTGAGACGAATTTGGCTGCGGAGGAATGACGTCGTTCATGGCGGGATTTTCTCACATCCAAATATCATTCTGCAAAATACCACAAAAGTTGTTCGGGAATTTTCTTTGGCTCAGACAAGGGGGGAGCAGTGTCCATTTCGGCGTGAGGTTCCATTTGTTTAAGTCTGGCAAGCTCCGGCATCGGTACTGGGGAGTTGGGTGCTGCGTTGGAGCGGGATTCTGGTAGGATGGGCTTGGGAGTGGTGGTGCGTGATTCCCGGGGGAATTTGCTGGCGATGCGATGTGCACACGAATGGGGAACCTTGCCCTCGCAGGTGCTGAAGCTTTGGCTTTGTTACTTGCCATCCAGTTGTGCTGCGAGTTGGGTTGTCCCAACGTCCATTTGGAAGGTGATGCCTAAGGGGTTATTGATGTAGTAAATTCCACGGATGCTGATAGGAGTTGGATGGGGCACATGATTGACGACATAAAAATGGAGTAGCAGGTGTTCGGTCACTGGCAGCTTACTTTTGTGAAACGTGAAGGCAACAAAGTGTCTCATGATCTAGCTAAGTATGCTTTGATGAACTATATTTCTGAAACTTGGCATGATATGCCTCCTGCTCGTATTCATGACACATTATTATTAGAGCAATCTGCTCTAGTTTTGTGATTTTCTAATGAGAAGTACCTATTTTGATAAAAAAAAAAAAAAAAAAAAAAAAATTGTTGGAGGATATATATTTCCTTCAAACTGGTTTGGAGGAAATTTCTGTCCATTTGTTATTGTCAATTTTAATAAATTTGTAATGCTAATCATTTCATACATATCATGAGATTATTTCAACCACAGTGTCATTGAACGGAAATCTGAAGATTTCATTGATTAAAGATAATGGGCATATATAAGGCTCTTTAATTATAGTGCATACCAAACCACATTGTCATGGTATATGATATATACGAATTCTATGAATGGATATGATTATATATATTAACAATTAATATGATTAAGTATCATCATGAATTTCATGAAATGATCATATGATTAATACTTCAAACTGTCTATTCAAGTTTATATATATACTAGTGGGATGGCACGTGCTTGATTTCCTGTATGCAATAATAATATATGTAATTCATTATGTGATAGTTAACATTAAAATCTAAATATCATCTATAAAAAAGTATTAATAACATAAATTTAATATCTAGTCCTTAAACAAGTGCACATTCAAACTCTTACACAAGTAAACTAATAGAATAACATTACAAAAGTGAGTAGATATGATGCAAAAATAAAAAATAAAAATAAAAAATAAAAAATCTGAAATATGATACCATAAATTTAATATCTATGTTATGATGCTGAACATCTTTCCTAGAAGTTAGCTGGAAGTCTCAGATAGAGAATTGATGCGTAACTCTGGCAAAGATGAAATACAATAATGTCACTAACCATATATAGCAGTCATGTATTAAATTTAAATTAAACTCAAGTACCAAAAAAAAAAAAGAAAAAAAAAATGGAAATTTACACATACCCCCTTAGTGAGTGTTGATAAGCTAAGGAGTGTCTAGAGTTGGAATATTGCTGTGCCATTTGTATGCTGTTCTCATCTCAGGTGACTCCTCTAAGTTGAATGTCCTATCACATTGAACATTATAAATATTTAGCCTTATCAGAAACTGCTTGAACCACTAAGTAAAATCAACAAATGAAAAAGAGTGATTCAAACTTACATGTTTATCGGTGCCAAAATCAAGTTCCAGATTCTTTCATCAGTCTCCCAATGGTTCTATATAATTATTTTCCATGATCATTTAGGGAATTGAACTGCATTGAGCAAAGAATGATAAGTAGTGATGAAATGAGAAATGTCATTAAATATATATAAAATTAAAAAATAATAATAAAAAAAAATTTATAGGGATGGTTTACATGATCCATATAAGTTTTGAAATAGAGCAGTGTTACTTATATTTCAAGGGGCCAAAATAATTATAAGTCCCTTTTTAGCTTTATTTGGAAATGGACGCACAGGGGTACGCGCACACACACAGCTTGAAGAATTTAGCATTGTGACAATGGTATGAGATTATTATAAGCCCTTTCTAAATTGTAAAAACCAAAAGAAGACTTACCTGCTTAAGAACTTCTTCTTCATTTGCATAGGGTGACCACTGCAATATGGTTGCTAAATTTCTATTCCAGTCATATATACAGAGAAGATCGTGTCATCTTCTTCCACTCTTATCCTCTTGTCTCAAAGTCAATCTTGTCATTCCAAAATAAATAAAAAAATAAAAAAATAGTGATAAAGAATGGTCCAACACTAAGATGAAAATTCAAGTATATATAATCATTACAAGTGGTCTTACCATGGGAACCACAACATCTTCCTTTCCAGTACCCCTTAGAAATGTTTAGGATATCATTCCGATGCTTTGTGTGAGCCTTAAACAAATAAATACAGTTAAATTAGTCTTGATTCTTGAAGATGACATGCAAACAAATTGAGCCAACCCATAGAAAGTAAATAAATAGAAAGAAATTGATCTCTTGTTCAACAATTTGCCATATATATAATCACCGTAATAGAAAGATCAAAAGAAGCAAGCCATAAACAAAAATTAATTGTAAGCAAAAAAAGAACCTACCTTTGTCCATCATTCCCTTGGCAACGTGAAAACACCAGAACATCTGCTCCTAGCCTCATTGTACTTGTCTTGAACTCATTTCCATCTCGGAGAAAATTGGGGGGAAAAAAACAAGAAGGAAAAGATTAATGCATATCAAGTCTTCTGCACATTCAATTATTTACCCATTAAGTAATTTAGGAGCTCACATTGATCAATGGTTTTGGCCATGTTGCTTTTAACAGAATAGCCAAGAGACATGCACTACCACATCTTATCAGGAGTCATTCCACCACCATTATCTACAGCACAAAAGTAGAAAGCAATAGATATTTAATGAAAGAAATAGAGAAAGAAAGCCTCCGAGGAGCTAAATTGATCTTTTAAAAAATTCATCAATATCCGAAAATCATAATAATAAGACAAGGACAATAAATAAAAAAAAATTCAGAAAACAATAATTGAATAGAAGGCAAACAATAAAGTTACCTACCATCAACTTGCAACATTTTAGTACCATCTTTCATGTTTTCAAGAACATCTACATAAACAAATTAAAAGACGAGAAAAAAAAAATGAAAAGATGAAAATTAATGCATGTAATGATTCTTACCTTTTGGAAGCGAAGAGTGTAGGTTTACCTCATCCAAAAAAAGAGTTGTCTGGAAGCTCCGCAAGAGCTGTGCAATTAAGAACCATTGTCAATAAAATATTCTTTTATAAATAACACAATTATTTTGGAGGGAAAAAAGAACAAAAACCAAAAAAAAAAAAAAAAGAGAGAGAAAAACATATCGACTATCTACCTCCCAAAGCCCATTTATGACTGGTCGCATTTGAATATAGAAATTTAAGATGGACCCTGACATGATCTATGCCTACTGCAACAAAAATTAAAATATGTTTAGAATTAACAGGTATGATTTTCTTGCTTGGAAATTGTTATACAAGCATTTGATTTCCTCCAATAAATCAAGTTTTTGTTTTTGTTAGATAATGTCAATGACAGCCCAAACAGGTTAACTAAACATAAATTACAAGAAGGGTTAAATACTTAATACCTCCTGGGGTTTGCCAACTTTATTTTTTCTCTCCTGAGTTTCATTTTTATCATAGGATCCTTCTGGGGTTTTGATAAAGGACCAAGTTAGTCTATCCGTTAGTTGACCGTTAGGATTGACATGTAGACTAATCAGATGTTGACACGTGGCACATATTTAATTTTTTTTAATTTTTTTTTTTTTTTAAAAAAAAAAAGCAAAAAAATTGGGGGTGGCCGAGCCAAATAACTTAAAGTGGTTATGCTACTCTAGCATGTCATAGCTAACATAAATGCTAGATACTATTTCTTTTTTGAAATAGATGAATCAATAGAAGCCACCGGTTTTCATATACAAAACTCATGTAATTATAAAATTTTGCACCGCTTTAATTCAATCAAGGAGCACCATCATAACTTCAATTTTTTCCATTTTAATAAATGAAATATATATTATGTCTTAAAAAATAAGGCCTATGAATCAGAGTTTAAAACTCACAGCGGAGCCAACGGCTTTACTCAAAGATCTTCCAAAATAGATTGTCGTCACCACATACCAACTAGGTGTCATGAGAACCAATCGACTCAATACACGCACCACATCTCTTCCTCTTACTATGTGCTTACCTACAAAATTTTTTAGCAAAGTAGTATTCTCTGCACACAATTAACAATACCTATGTATTTTCTTCATCACAAAAATGAGTAATCACTCACAGTTATTATTATTAATTTACATGGATGTTTTCCAGCCAAGCTTAGCACAACATAACAAAAAAATGCTAAGTTCTAAAAAATCGATAAAAAGGCTTAACTCTTTTTATTGTAAGAATAGTAACCAAACAATAAAAGATTATTTGACAATCAATAAATTGAGTTCAAATAATTGAAAACTCTAACATCAAAATATTTTTCATTTTCAACAACTACACAAGAAATTAAATTCTTTTTCTGATAAATGAATACAAAATCTTTCCACTCAAATATTTGATTTCATCTTTCTCATATGCAAATTGCATACCGCAAACTGTTATAGTATTTACCTTCTCATAAGTTTAAATACTATTGTTATGATACTAATCACAATATTTGTGCAACCATCATAATCAACCTTTAAGATTGTTGGAAACAATTTTGGATGGTGCACAAACTCTCATTGATATAAAATAATTACAATATGAATATTAACAATAAAATAAATAAAATACAAGAGATGAAAATAGAGTATGGAAAGATCTCACAATGCTATAGAATCACGCAAGAGCGTTGTCCTTAAAAGTTGATTCGAGCCTCCCGGAATGTATAACTCGGTGCGATTGGATTCTTTGACACGCAACCTCCCAGGATTAGACTATAGCGTCTAACTTCGTTAAGGACGCACTTACAATAACGAAGTATAATAGAACAACCTAATTGTCAAAGTGGATGAGGGATTTCAGAATATTATTTGTAGGAAAAACCAATAATATAGCATATGGCTTTATGCCAAGAAACAAGTGTTTTACAACATTATACGTATTAGAAAGAAAAGAAAGTGATTTTTCCTATATATCCTTATTAGAGCTCAACATATATATAAGTGCTGCAAAGTTTCTTTTTTAATTTCGTAAAGGAAGTCTAATGACCAACGGTCATAACGTAAAAAACTCTCAGGCATAAAAGTTGTTATAAAATGCAGTAAAACTTATTTAACTCCAAACGGTTATATATATACATTTAAAGCTTATGACAATATGTTGAAGACCAAGTCTTCAACATGTTGTCATAAGCTTTAAATGTATATATATAACCGTTTCTTCAACTTATGAAATAGTTAATAATATAAAAGAATTAAAACCTTTGTAAATAAAACTTTAATAATTTAAACGGTTAAAAAATAATAATGGCTTTGCAAAGTTTTAATAACAAAACAACTGAAAAATAATGTTTGTAACACATATACTACAACAATCGAATTATACACGTCAAATTGGTGACCAAGAGTGACTGAAACAGATGATTGTTACACCAATTAATATAAAAAGAAGTCTCATTTTCATTTAGTGTTTGAAAAACATGCTTTGCTAATAAGTCTCATTGCTGTTCATTACAGGTTATGGAAAATGTGTCTACAGCTCATCTGGGTATGTTTATTGTGACCCCTTTGAGTTTGCTATATCTGAAAATTACATGTATACATGATCCATTATTAACTAATTAACATATTGTTTTGGTATATCAGCTCTGAGGTCTCTTCAGCACCTCCATTGTTGAAGCATTATCCAAGCACCATGTGGTGGAAACTTGCTGTGCTTCTACTGCTTTTGTTCTTGGGGAGCTCTTAATCTGGCACTCGTGTAAAAATTGGTCTAATCTGCTCATTCCAAACTATTCAAAGCCATGGAAAGAGAGAAGCATTTTGTTGAGTTGCCTAAAAAAAATAGAAAAAGGAAAAAAGCGTTTTGTAATTGCTGTTTGTTAAAATATTCCTGTCTTTGTTCTCAGGTTAGGAATCTAAAGCTTAGCAAATCTCTCTTTTCCTTTTAATGTGTTCCCATTATCACCATCAAAAAAATTGTTCCCATTATGCTTTGTCAAGTTGTCTAGGGGATATATACTTATTAAAAAAAAAAAAAAAAAAAGGTTTTGTCCAAGAATTATGTGTATCTCTGCCTATTAGGTTTCTTTGTTTATGTATATCCAGCACATTGTAACTTCAGGCATATCCATTCCACATGTTCTTTTATAGAGCATTCTCAGCAGAATCCTTATAAGGGAGTCTGTTATCTAAGGTTAGGAATATGTCCAAAAAATTACAAAAAACATTCCACAGCAGACTTCTTAAATGAACTCTAAATATTAGGATTGCTACCGTGGAACTCAATGTTTTGGGTTTTACTATTGCAGTCCTTATAATTATTAAAATAAAATAAAAAAATGATTCTCTCATCTCTCCTCTTATTTATATATAATATAATTAAAAAAATATATTTTAATGATATAGAGAATGATTAAAGAAAGTTATCGGGGTGCATTTTGAAGTAAGAAAGCAAAAAGTAGTTTAGATTTTTAAATATAAAAAAAATGACGAGAAAGTTGCTGAGAATGCTTTTAGGTAATGGAACCACCCCGGCCAAAAAAAAAAAAAAAATAGCATCTTTAGGGTTTTTTTTTTTTTAATTTCTTCTTCTAATTTTATTATGATGGCATTTTTCAAAAAAATAAAAATTCGTGGTCTCTTTTTTTGAACATATGGTAGGATTTAAGTACATAATATTATTAGTGGATTTTTTTTTGTTGGATATAAAATTTTAGGAAGTAAAAATAGGAAGGCTTCATGAAATTCAATTTCTCACAAGATGATTAGAGACAATTCAAGAGACGTTTGAGAAGCAGTGAACAAAGATTTGAAGACACATATGACATACCAATGCTGAATCTGGAAAGTGTGAAATTGGGTGTTGGGGGTCCCACTAACTGAGGATCTTTGTGGGGTTCTATATCTTTTTTGTCCTTTGCTTATGTTTCTAATGTCAAATCCAACATAAATTGGCACAAGAAAACATACAAAGCCAGCTTCTGCGGCGTGCATGTCAAGATGTGAAAAGCCACTGTTTTGGGCAGTTTTTTTTCTCTTTTTCCAGCCACGCTATGTCTTTTTTGATGAAATGGAAAAGGAAATACGTTGATAGTTTTTCTAAATATAAAAAACAATCACTGTAATATTATTTTGGTTGAAAAGATTCTTGTAGATTCTGTTGAAAGCTAAATTGTAGAAAATAAAATGATTTAACAAGAGAGTTATTTCCATTTGCATGGGTTTTAGGAATCGAGGTTCGAATAAGTTTGATTCTAGTCCAAATTGATTATTAAATAAGCTATTCGTAAGTATAAATTTTGACTCTAATATTAAACAATACAAATTTGTATAAACTCGGCTTTAACTCGATTGACGGTGTGAGCATACTCGTATAAAGATCGACTCATATATTATTTAATAAGTAACAAATTATAATATATAGTTAATAATAACATATAACAATAGTCAATATTTATTAAGTAGCAATACTTAATTGATTACAAGTGTATTAAATATTAAAAGTGAATAATATCAATGCTTAAAGTTAATCATATAATTTAATGTCAATTTAGATACTTAATTATAATATAATAGGACCATATGTTCATATAAATTATAATATTGTGTTATATGATCTATATAATCACTATATCATAATTGTATAGTCATTACATCTAGTAATTTTATATACACATTAAGCACAAATTCAAATTATAGTCACATAATGTCATATAAGTATACAAATTCATACTAATACAATGATTAAATATGATTTAGGTGCGTTTGAGATTGCAATTTTACAAGAATAATCTGAGTTTTTAAAATATATCGCAAAACGTAAGGTATTTGGCATTGTAATTTAAAAAATACTTAAATTTAAAATATGAAAAATCTACGATTTTTATAAGCAAGTTAGAGAGTGTTTATTTGAAAAAACGCGAATTTAAACAAAAATCACGGTTTTGCATAACAAATATTTGATAAAAAATATTTTTAACATGTTTTACCAAATGCCTTTACGATTTAAAAAATAGCGATTTAAAAAACGTAATTTTAAAATCGCACTTATTGAAACCGAATCCCAAACGGACCCTTAATATTATAATTATCTAAACATTCTTAATCATACTTATATACAATAACCTTTGGATCATTGGATGACATTCATATATTTAATCATAATATCAATATGATATGATTATAGGATCTAAGTATTATCATATGAATCTATAATCATATGATCTAACAAAACCTGAACTTATTTTCAGTCATATAAGTATACAAAAATATGATATGGAATCTACACATCTAAGATAAATATTGTGCTCAATGCATATTATGTTTGATATCCATTTCTAGAGTGATCCACAAGCATATGCTATGTCCAGGAAAAAAAAACTAGTGTTTTGAAGCCCTTTAGAGTTATTTTACTATGACTCAACACCAGAAGAAAAACAAAAACAAAAAGGAGAAAAATGCCATCCAATGGTCTTTGTAATCACTCTGGGCCGAATTACCTATTGGGCCTTTACAAGGAATTTCAAGAAGGAAGATTGCAAGGGTAGTATTCAAAATTGGGCTTAGGTTGAAGTTCAAACCCCTTTTTCTTTTTTGATTTTGGGTGAAAATGTGAAGATTTTACCAATTTTCTTATAAGGACATTTTTTTTTTTTTTTTTAACATGTTCACACAAGATAGGGAGGAGGATTCGAACTAGTGACCTCCGCGTCGTAAGGCGCAGTACCCAGCCGATTAAGCTACCCCTTGAAAACCTTACAAGGACAATCTGTTGAATCAAGTACATTAGGAAGCCCAAACCAATGATATGTTTAGCCTTTTTATTACCTTCAAAAATGATTGTGGTAAAACATAATGAAGGAATATGGCCTCTGTGAGCAAATTAAGTAATCATGTAGTGTATGGCCTTGTATGGCTAAATGCATTGATAAATGTTACACATTTTACTCTCATTCAAGTCCTAATTTATTGGGTTGATGTGATAGTGTTTATTAGTGCTTGAATTTTATTTTTTAACAAGGGTTAATCCGAGAGCTTATATACACTGCTACATCAGCCCAATAAAATAGGGACGAGATACGAGTATGCTATATAGTATTACTTAAATGTAGATAAGTCACTAACATTATTTTCTATTGCATAAATAACTTGTGTGAAACACTCTTCTCCACTTTTATGAAATCATTAACAGTTTATTTAGCATACTTAAAAATAAAAACAATTTATTTAGCAGATATTTTAAAATTTATTAAAATTAGAAAATATAATATTTGCTATTTAATTTTAATTAAAAAGCTCCCCTTCCAATTTCCCTCCACTCAAACGAAGTAGCCTGAAAATTTACAATTTCCAATTTACCCTGAATAAAAATTGGGATAAAACTAAGGTATATGTATTAATTATGGTATGTCATTAGGAAGTAGCCTAACCATTTCTTTTTTGAGAATAACTTCTGTGGATGGTGCATAAAACTCCACTTTTGTGGCCCACCATTAATAACCTAACACATTAGCATGGAACACAATAATGAAAAAAATACAACCACACCAGATTATTTCAAATATAAAATAAAAAAAATTAAAAAATTAATTATTTTTTAGTAAAAAAAATAAAAAAAAATAAAAAACCAAAAGTGAAGGGGGCTGGCTGACCATTGTTGTGCAAATTTATTTAACTCGCAAGTGCACGAATCGATTGAAGTTTAATGGATTGCAAGTGCGAGGTCGAACCCACATAGAATTGTATTTTTGAAAGAACAATTTAAATCTAAACTAATTAAATCCTAACCTAGTTCCAAAAATGTTTGAATTTTGAGTTTTGAAAATTAAAGGATAAACATAAACTAAATAAAATAAAATAAAAGGTAAAGACTAAGGTTTAGGAATCCACACTCACCGAATCATAACAACATATTCCATGTTCATCAATATTTATCCGAAGTTCTCACAATTTAAATCTTATGTATGTTTTACTATGCTTCAAAGAATTAATCAAAACCATCCTATGTATCCATTCATTGACCAAATCAGAAAATGAATCCAAATTCAATTGAAACACCAGATGTATCCGTAGAACAAATCATAAGGGATATCCAATTTTTATGAGTTAAAAACCAAGCAATCAATCATATGAAATTATCTCAAATCATCACATGTATCCTTGAATCACAAGAGATATCCAAGAATCACTCCACACATTGATTAAAAGTAAAACAACTGAAATATACAACTCAATAAAATCGGATAAATAAAGACTTACATAAAAGTGATGTCGTTCTTCATCAGTGAGGCTTCATCCCCAACCTTAGTTGGGAATTTAGCTCCACATAAAAATAAAATCTAAACCTAAAGAAAAACTAAACAAAATAATTTTGCTCTATAGGATTGTGTCTTTTTTTGAATGCAAAGAAGTCTATTTATAGGCTTAGGAAAGTCCTAGAAGCCCAAGTAAACCTAGATAATTCGGAGGTCTGTCTCCCAGTTAAAATAGAAGTCTGAAATCGGAATAGGATTCGTCCAGATTTGTGTCCTTTAATTGCGTGGCTATTTTGGCATAGAAACCGTCCGAATTAGGAAAATCCTATTTCATAACAAATTGTAGTATTTTGACTTAGCTTTCCAATGCCATTTGAATCACTTCAATATGATATTTGAGAAGAAAGTTACGGTCAAAATACTGAGACGTGTGCAGAATCTGAATTTGAATCCGATCCGAAATCTTATCCAATCTGATCTTTTATTCAATTTAATCTGATTTAACCTATTTCTTGGATTTGGTTAGACTTAACCACATCATCTAGGTCTTCTTAAAGTATTCTTTCTTCCAAACTTTGCATTTTTCCCTTTAAAGCTGTAGTTTTTTTTCAATGACCTACAAAATACTAAAAACACAAAACTAACACAAAATATTAAATAACGACACAGCTAAATAATTAACTAATGTAAATAAAGGCGTCCAAATATGCAATATTTGGCACTTATCAAACACCCCCAAACTTACATTTTGCTAGTCCCTTAGCAAAACAAAACGACAAATAAAATGAAAGCAAGAAACATAAATCCTCTTTCATGGGAGAGACGATTGCAAGCATATGCAACAAGCCTTTTAAACCCCTAGGCATCCCTAGTGGACGAGTGAAGTCTTGTGAGGGCTTAACAGGAATGATACCCACAAACATTGTGCACTATGTTGTTAACAAGAAAGAAGTTTCACATAAACCATGGTTCTTATTCATGAGCAAGCTTAAAAAGACAAACATCATCATAACAGTCAAAAGGAAATCCAAAATCAAATCACTCATAAATGGACAATTGAGATCTCATATGTTCTTAAATATGTAAAGTGTAATTAGCATACAATCATGAAGCTTTCAGCTTAAACTCAAGACAAGTTCCATAAAATTTGTAAAAATCTCTATCAAATGAAACAACCAAAGCAAGATATGCATTTTTTTTTTCTTTTTTTTACAGGCTCTACAATGTTTAACTCCCTTAAACTTTCTAATTGACTCATGTAACAAGTGTTAAGCCAATGACTCCAAAGCCAGATGGCTTTAGGGCACTAGATGTAGAACATCCCTAAGGGCTTATTAACTTAAGTCAAAAAGGCTACGAAGCCAGACTAGCCATATCATAAATCAACACTGAACTTCACACCTTTTGAAGTGAACACTCAATGCTTAATGAGGCAAGAGGTCCGGTTATTCAGCGGAAAACTCAACATGATCTTTCTTTTCTTTTTCCTTTTCTTTTTTATTTATTTATTTTATATCTTGCAAGCCAATGGTTATTCATCAATAGGTCATCCAACAAATCTTAAAGAGAACAAGCTTAAGCTCAAACATCATACCTCACAGAAAACATGCTAATGTGCTCATAAAATTTTTTCTCAAAACAAGTAAAATCTCTTTTACCAAAAAATAAGTCAAAGGACTCAGACTTCAAATGACATAATAATGTGTTCAACTCTTTAAGAAAGCTAATGAAATGCAAATCACAGTTACAGTTTAACTCAAACTTGACAACAACATAGTACAATTTTTTTTTTCAATTTTTTTTTAACACAAAATGACAAATAAAAACAAAAATAAACAGACAAAGTGTTTTCCATACCCCCAAACTTGAATTACACATTGACCTCAATGTGTAGTATAGAAATACATTACCGGAAGTAAGGAAATCTGAGTGTGAACAAGGCTAGGGCGTCCCCCAAACTTAAACACCAAAACACCTGTCAACAAAAACTAACAGCAATATTTTTTTCATAGAAACAAATATCAAAAGATTAATTGCTATTAGAAACAAAAACAAATAAAATTAACATGTAATGAAAAAGGAAAGAAAGAATTTTTGGAGTGAAGTGCAGAAAATAAACTGGAGGAGAAAACTTTACAACGCTTTCTCCTATCATGTGGATGTCCAACCAATCCCTTCCACCCCTTCTTCTTCAAAACTTCATACCCCTTTGGAAGGATATTTCGCCATCTTATGTAGAATTTCTTGCTTCGAAGGATCTTCTTAGGAAAGTGGTTCCAAGATTTGTGTGCTTGTGTGCACAAGTCCTTGAGTATCTTGACATAACATGGCTCTTTGAGACATTCAGGCGATGAAGCTTTGGGCTCTTGATGTGTCTCAAGAGGGACAGTGATGCAGGCAGGAGCTTCAGTACTCACTTCCATGTCACTAGGTAGATCAGGATCTGTTGGTGGCTCACGGTTCTCATGGTACTCAACTTGCTCATCTTTCTCTTCCTCATCTTTGTTATCCACAATTTCTTCACTCTTAAGTGTGATGATGACTTGGGCATGCTCATGATAAGAATTTTCGGCATCATCCTCATCAATCATGTAGTGCCTTTCAGCCATCAGCTGACTTTAAAGCTCTTCTTCCTCATTGTTATCCTCTATGCTCTCATTGTCCCAATATTGAGTCATTGGCTCAAGTTGATGTTCAGATGGATGTTCATTATCACTCTGGCAAATCCATTCTTCTATCCCTGCGGTAGCATGAGTATTGGCATCTTTGAGCTCTTGATTGAATTGACGTAGTTCATCTTTGAGCTCTTGATTGAATTGACACAGTTCATCTTTGAGGTCTTGATTGAATTGACGCAGTTCTTGTTTCATCTGGGAGTTGGACTAGTCAACTTTTTCTATTAATGTTTTCATCATGTCTTCCAGTGATGACTGTGGTGCAGGCTGTGACACTTGAGTGGTAAACTAATAAACAGGAGGTTGAGCTTGTTGATCAAACTGTGGATATTTTGAATGGTGCAATTCATCAAATTGGTGAGCATACTTTCCTGTAGCCTGAGCTGACCATGAGAAATTAGATTGGTTGCTCCAGTCTGGGTTGTAATAATTGGAATTTGAATCAAACCTTGGACTGGAGAAACTAGTGTTCATTTGTTCATATGGAAAATTAGAAACTTGTCCCCAGGATGGACAATCACTCTAATGATGATAAGGATTGGAGTAGTATGAACATGGCTCATGTGGGTAAAAATTTTTAGGGTAGTTAGTAGGAGCTGGTGTCCTATAACTAGGAGAGGCATTAAAATCATTAAAATGAAAATTCATGCTCCCCCCTCACTTTTTAGCATGCAGATTTCCCATATAAAAAATTAACCATTTTTTTTTTAAAAAAAATAATAATAATAATAAAAAAAAAAACGACTAACTAACAAAAAATAAAATAAAACTAAAATTTAAAAACTCACAAAAAGGACAAAAAATAAATTTTTGGCAAAGATCTACTGAGCTCGCTGCGATTCTTTGCCTTTATCGTGAGTGCGCTCGATCATCTTGATGTGCGGAAGGTCTTTGCGTGAATCGTAAAACAAGCCAAACAAAACAAAAAACAACAAGAAAAATCTTTTTTTTTTTAAAAAAAAAATTTTTTATTAGTAACACGAATAAAACAAAACAAATTGCAGAAAAATAAAATCCTAATTATAACTAGTAGAAGAATAAAACTAATTTAGAAATAAATTGGTTTAAAAAATTGAACAATTCCCTGGCAACGGTGCCAAAAACTTGTTGTGCAAATTTATTTAATTTGCAAGTGCACGAATTGATTGTAGTTTAATGGATTGCAAGTGCGAGGTCGAACCCACAGAGAATTGTATTTTTGAAAGAACAATTTAAATCTAAACTAATTAAATCCTAACCTAGTTCCAAAAAAGTTTGAATTTTGAGTTTTGAAAATTAAAGGATAAACATAAACTAAATAAAATAAAACAAAAGGTAAAGACTAAGGTTTAGGAATCCACACTCACCGAATCATAACAACATACTCCATGTTCATCAATATTTATCCGAAGTTCTCACAATTTAAATCTTATGTATGTTTTATTATGCTTCAAAGAATTAATCAAAACCATCTCATGTATTCATTCATTGACTAAATTACAAAAGGAATCCAAATTCAATTGAAACACCAGATGTATCCGTAGAACAAATCACAAGGGATACCCAATTTTTACGAGTTAAAAACCAAGCAATCAATCATATGAAATTATCTTAAATCATCACATGTATCCTTGAATCACTAGAGATATCCAAGAATCATTCCACACATTGATTAAAAGTAAAACAATTGAAATATAAAACTCAATAAAATCGGATAAATAAAGACTTACATAAAAGTGATGTCGTTCTTCATCAGTGAGGCTTCATCCCCAACCTTAGTTGGGAATTTAGCTCCACATAAAAATAAAATCTAAATCTAAACCTAAACCTAAAGAAAAACTAAACAAAAGAATTTTGCTCTCTAGGATTGTGTCTTTTTTTGAATGCAAAGAAGTTTATTTATAGGTTTAGGAAAGTCCTAGAAGCCCAAGTAAACCTAGATAATTCGGAGGTCTGTCTCCCAGTCAAAATAAAAGTCTGAAATCGGAATAGGATTCGTCCAGATTTGTGTCCTTTAATTGCGGGGCGATTTTGGCATAGAAACCGTCCCAATTAGGAAAATCCTATTTAATAACAAATTGTAGTATTTTGACTTAGCTTTCCAATTCCCTTTGAATCACTTCAATCCGATATTTGAGAAGAAAGTTACGGTCAAAATACTGAGACGTGTGCAGAATCTGAATTTGAATCCGATCCGAAATCTTATCTAATCTGATCTTTTGTCCAATTTAATCCGATTTAACCTATTTCTTGGACTTGGTTAGACTTAACCACATCATCTAGGTCTTCTCAAAGTATTCTTTCTTCCAAACTTTGCATTTTTCCCTTTAAAACTGTAGTTTTTTTTTTCAATGACCTACAAAATACTAAAAACACAAAACTAACACAAAATATTAAATAACGACACAGCTAGGATTAACTAATGTAAATAAAGGAGTCCAAATATGCAATATTTGGCACTTATCAACCATCCTCCCCCCCCATGGGGTGGCGGCACCAGGTAATGGAGTAGCTTTACCTGTAATTTATTTTCCTTTGTTTTACAAGATTATTCTTTGTAATTTTCTTTTTTTGTTCTTTTGGAGTTTGCGGCAGCTTCTGTTTGTACCCAGAAAATTTTCGTTGAAATCAGGAATTTTTTTGGTGTTTTTTGTTGTTTTCGGCGATTTTTGAGCCTCAGGCAGACTTTTTCATCTCTAGAAGCGTACCCCGGCTAAGCCACCGGCATCGCCATTTTCAGTAGCGACTGCTCCATCGATGTCAATACCACCGTCGTCCTTTCCTCCAGCCATCCATGGCTACCCTGTTGCTGCACAATATGCATAGAGAATTGGAAAAAGAAAAGAATTCAAGAAAAGAGGAAGAAAAAGTGGTATGAGCTGTTTGTTGCACATGCCGAGTTTAGCCGAAAGGTAAGAAAAGGAAAACAAAAATGGGGAAGAAAGAAGGGGACAACTGCATGGGAGAAGGAAGAAAGAAGAAAAAAAAATACAGAAGAAACCAGGGATTGCTCGTCTGCCACCTGATGGCCTGGATGGGGTGGCTCGCTGGCCACCCCATGGCCTGGGTGGGGTGGCAGCACGCCACCCAGGCCTGGGTGGGTTGACGGCACGTCACCCAGGCCTAGGAGTGGCCCGCGCGCTCACCCCTATGGTTTAGGGTGGCGCGCCAGCCACCCATGACCTGGATGGGGTGGTTGCCAGCCAACCTAAGTATTTAATTTTTTTTTTTAATAATTTGTTTTTTTTAATTTTTTCTTTTATATTTTATTGGATCAAGTGTGGCTGTGTCTTTATTTTTACAATAAGTCTAAATTGATAAGTTGATGTGTTAGCTTCTGATCGAAGGCACAAAACTAAACTTTTGTGGAAAGACCTTAAAGAAGAAGATGCTCTCTCTTTCTTTTTTGGTTCTAGAATCTCAATTGATTATTGTCTTTATTATTCCAACTAGGGGTGGGCAAATTAACCGTTACCGTTTAATCGGCCGTCTACCGGCTTCGACCGAACCGATATAAACCGTAGCCGATATGCCGATATCCTTATCGGTTAAAAAAAGTATACCGGAATTCGGTCCGGTCCGGTCCGGTCCGGTTAAGCGGTTCTTATCGGTTAACCGATTTAACCGATAAGAAACCGGAAATTTTATTATTTTATTTTTTATTTTTTATTTTTTTTATTTTTTTATTTTTTTTAATTCTAGCCCCAAAACGGCGCCGTTTAGTCTTTTAGAGAGGTTTCCAAATTCCCACAAGTGACACAGGTTTCCGAATTTGTGTAATGGTGTTGCCCATGACTTATTTTCCTTTTGCTAAGTGATTTTAATTAGTTAATACTTTGTTTATTATTCATTAATGAATTTTATTTTAATTTGGGTTTGGGTAGGTTTGATGTTTTTTTTTTTAAGTGATGGCATTTGATGGGATTTCTTTGCCTTTGGTAAAAGCATTTTTTATTAACTAGTTTTGCTAGTCTAATTAGCATTCATTATGTTAATTAGTCCATTTGCTTTGGAAAAATGTATTTTATAATATAAAAAAAAAAAAAAAAAAGTTGAAGTGGATCAATATAAAAAAGCCTCAATTTTTAGCCCAAAAAACAAATATTTGGGTTCCAACAAAAAGTATTTGGTCCTTAAAACAACTCATTTTTAATAAGTTATTTTAGCCTAACAAAAAGTATTTGAGCTCTCAAAAGTAAAAAAAAACTCATTTTTGGTTTTTGGCCTAACAAAATAAATCAATATAAAACTCTCGGTTAAATCGGTTAACCGGTTTAACCGGACCGTTTAACCGTGTACCGTTTTAACCGAAATTATCGGTTAAAATTCTTATTGGTTCGTTATCGGTTAATAAACCGTTTAACCGAAAATTATCGGTTAATAACCGATAAGGTCCTTAACCGGACCGTTTTGACCGATACCCAGGCCTAATTCCAACAAACCTTTGAGCGTTTGGAGACTTTTTTGGTTCCCACGCGGCTTCCTTAAAGTAGCCTCCCCTCTTCCCCTTAAATCTTAATCGAGTAGTTGTTGAATATGGTCTGAGTCAATAATTCCTCTCGCGGACATTTCCGTTGAAAGACCTTAAAGAAGATGCTCTCTCTTTCTTTTGGAACAGGATCCTCTCCAGTCCATTATGGACCGGAGAATATCCAGTTCATGGCTAGGATTTCATCTCAGAAATCCTATGGCCACAAATGGGGCACAGATCCCACTAATAAAAATAATAAAAAAATATTATTTTAAATTAAAAAATAATAATAAAAATTTAAGAAAAAAAAGAAAAAAAAAAAAGAAAAGGGTGGTGGCCTGTAGGTGGTGGCCGCCACCCCATTTTGGGTAGGGTGGCTCAAGCCACCCCAATGCTCTTGGGGTAGTGCCACCCCTTTTGCAAGATGGGGTGGCGGCCATTGGGGTGGCTCAAGCCACCCCTACCCAAAATGGGAGTGGCCGGCCACCATAGCCACCCCCTTCTTTTTTCTTCTTTTTTTATTAATTTTTTTTTTAAAAAAAAAATTAATTTAAAATAATATTTTATTATTTTTTTTTTTAATGGGACATGTGTTCTATTTCTAGCCATAGAATTTATGAGGAGAAATCCTCACCATAAACTGGATATTCTCCAGTCCATAATGGATTGGAGAGGATCCTGTTCCCTTTCTTTTTTGGTTCTAGAATCTCAATTGATTATCGTCTTTATTATTCCAACAAACCTTTGAGCGTTAGGAGACTTTTTTGGTTCCCACGCGGCTTCCTTGAAGTAGCCTCCCCTCTTCCCCTTAAATCTTAATCGAGTAGTTGTTGAATATGGTCTGAGTCAATAATTCCTCTCGCGGACATTTCCTTTGAATACTAGTCTACTCCTTAATCTTACATATGGGGAAAAATATAAAAAAGCCCCCCCAAACTATTAACCGTTTTCGATTTAACTCTTTAATATTCTAAAAGTAATAAAGTAGCCCCCAAACTACCAAATTATTACATTTTGGCCACTCCGTTAGTCAAAACCGTCAGTTTGGACGGAAACTGCAAAATGACGTCGTTTTGTTATGGGTAAGTTACTACAATGCCCTTTTATGAAAAAAAAAAAAAAATTGGGAAAAATATAAAAAATCCCCCCAAACTACCAGTCGTTTTCATTTTAGCCTCCTAATGTTCAGAAAGTGATAAAGTAGCCCCAACAAAATGACGTCATTTTGAATTTCCGTTCAAACTGACGGTTTTGACTAACGGAGTGGCCAAAATGCAATAGTTTGGTAGTTTGGAGGACTACTTTATCGCTTTTAAAACATTATGGGGCTAAATAAAAAACTGCTGATAGTTTATGGGGCTTTTTTATATTTTTCCCTAATATATATATAACTATATATAAGTGCATCCATGTTTGTAAAAATTATTTCTCCAATGATGCCAATAATTATGGTGTTGCCTTTTCTTCTTCTCTATGCATCAGAAGCTCAATGACATATCATGGGTTGGTAACGTGTTATTGTGGCACATTAACAATTTGTGACGTTTCACAATGACACGTCACGTGTTGGTAACGTGTTATTGTGGCATGTTACCAATTTGTGATGTGTCACAATGACATGTCAATACAATGTTGACGTGGCAATATACTACGTTACTAATTAGTGATGTGGCAAAGTGCCACGTCAACACCTTATTGACATGTCATTGTGATACGTCAATAAATGGTGACATGGCATAATTCCACACGTCACTAATGTATATAGTTTAAATATTTTTATTTTAAATTAAATGGAATTTAGATTTAGTGAGTGTGGAATTTACCATGTTGCTAAAGTTTTTTTTTTTTTTTAACGTGTCACTAATTAGCACGTTATTAATTAATGATGTGACAAAAAAAATAAAAACGAGTTACTGTAGACACATCATTAAATTCTTATGTTGTTGTTGTTGTTGTAGTGAATAGCGGCTATGCAACATTCAAAAAAAAAAGAAAGAATAGAGGCTATGCAAGGACAAGCACAACACACCAAGATTTTACAGCCCTATTAAATCTTTTTTTTTTTTTTTTTGTTTTTTGCTTGCATGTGCGTCTGATGCCATTTGTGCTACTTGTGGGGATTATATTCATGATAGGGAAATGTTAAAAACTTATATTTTCATCAAATTGAATTGATGCGACAAATGAATAATTCTAGAAGTTGGATTGTCCGAAAATATACTTTAACATCTTCATTGAAATTCAATTAGAAAAAAATAAAAATGGAAAATGAACTCTCCATTTAATTTTATAAAAAACGGATATAGAGTAATTAATAGTTAAAACGAAAATTGTGATAAATCTAAGGTCTACGTATTAATTATGGAGACTTTTTTTGGTTCTACAATCTCAATTGATTGTCTTTATTCCAACAAACCTTTGCGCGTTTGGAGACCCTTTTTTTTTTGTTTCCATGCGGCTTCCTTGAAGTAGCCTCCTCCCTTCCCCTTGATCGAGAAATTGTTGAATAGGTCATAGTCAATAATTCCTCTCTTGTTACTCGAACCAAGAGAGAGGGCTAGGGGTGTCAACCCGGTCCGGTTTCCCGGTTTTTGGCCAAAACCGGAACCGGAACCGGGGTACCCCGGTTCTCAATTTTGAGAAACCGGAACCGAACAGGACTCGGTTAACGGGTCCGTTACCGGCGGTTCCGTATTACCCGTCCGTAACCGGTTTTTTTAAAAAAAATTGATTTTTGGGCTTATTTTAGGTATTGGGCCTAAAATAAGCCAATTTTTTTTTTATAAGTTGGCCCATTTTTTTAAAAATCTATTAGTTTCTTTGTCTAAATTAAAGGGGCTTTGTTGTGATTGTTCCAAATAATTAAAAAATAAACTTTAAAAAGTCCAAAAATCCTAAAAAATCATTGTTTTTGCCTATTTGGGCCTTAGAAATAAAAATTTAAGTTTTTAAAATACCCTAAACCTAAACCTAAGTGTAAAAAATATTAATATATATAATATATATATTAATATATAAATATAATAATATATAAATATTATTAAATAAAATGGAAACCCGGTTCCGGTATTCCCAGTAAAAACCGGGTACCAAAAACCGGTACCGGAACCGGGGTACCCGGTTTTAGATTTTTCAAACCGGAACCGAACAGGACCCGGTTTCCGGTTTCCGGTTTCGGTTTCCGTTTTCGGTTCAGTTCCGGTTCCCGTAATTTTGACACCCCTAGAGAGGCGAGACCGAGCGGAGAGACCGAGAGAGAGAGAAGAGAGAGGAGAGACCGCCAGAGAGACCGAGAGGAGAGAGAGAGGAGAGCGAGAGATCGGAGATTGAGAGAGAGAGAGCAATTTGAGACTCTAAGGCTGAGCGGCACAAGTAGGTAGGTTTAGTTTAGAAGTTTAGTTAGCCTTAGGTTTACAATTTGAGATTAAAAATAAAAATTATATTCCAGTTGTCATAAACCTTAACTTTAAAATTACTTATTGGGTTGGGTTTGTGGGTCACGAGTTAAATTACCAGCACAAGTTAAATTACCGGCTCTAATTTTAGGTGTATATTATTTTTTAAAAATAAAATAAAAGAAATAAGGATCACATTATTTTTTGATGTTTTAGAAAATAATATCTATTATGAAGACATTAAAAGAACATTAGAAAATACCCAAAACGAAAATTGTGATAAAACTAAGGTATACGTAATAATTATGGTAGGTCATTAGGAAGTAGCCTGACCATTTCTTTTTTGATTCTAGAATCTCAATTGATTATTGTCTTTATTATTCCAACAAACCTTTGCGCGTTTGGAGACTTTTTTTGTTCCCACGCGGCTTCCTTGAAGTAGCCTCCTCCCTTCCCCTTGATCGAGTACTTGTTGAATAGGTCTGAGTCAATAATTCACCTCTTGGTTGTTGCGCGGACATTTTCCTTGAGTACTAGTAGGGCTGTTAAGTGAGCGAAGCGTCTCGCGAGCAAGCTCGGGCTCGGCTCGCATAAGCTCGGCTCGTGCTCGACTCGAATATTAAATGAAGCACTTCATGAACACAAATCTTGGCTCGAATATTAAACGAAGCAAGTTCGGCTCGACTCGGCTAAGCTCATGAACAGCTCGTATAAGCTCGAGTATATATATATATATATATATAAACTAAGTAATAGATAATTAATTATAAATCTCATAATTATTAAAACCTTAAAATTGCATTTATATTTAAGCGTTAGAGAATAAAAAATTCTAAACCTTTCGTGATGAAAGAGAGAGAGAGCAATCATTAAAAAAACCTCGATTCAATTAGAGCAGATTCAAACGAAAGGAAAAAGAATCAAGCAGAAACTATTGAGGGAGATTGCGAAAGGTATAAACTATTGATGAATCAAACAGACTCAAACACTATCACAACATGTCTGGTGAGTGAGAGTGAGAGAGTGGGAAATGAGAGTTCAGGTGGAAGATCCGTTGTGACTGGTGAGGGGGATTGAGAGAGAGACGTTAAAAAAATATTTTTTTGTAGGGGGCGTTGTCCCAATGCAGTCTGAATGCAACCTGTTAACTTGTCCCACATTATGAAGAAAACATCAATCTCCAAGTTTACTTATCTATAAAATGATGCATATCCTCTCTCTTTAAAACCAAATGCCTTGCTGTATTGATTCAGGCTCCATACTCGACTAGCCAGGCTAAGCAAATACTCATATGTAAACTAACTTCTTAAGCCATTTAAGAGTACTTGAAGTTAAAAAAATTTTTTTTAACAAAAACATTAAATATAAGAGCCATTTCATGAAATGCTCAGCTCGACTTATTATTAGCTCGAGCTCGATTTTTTTGGCTCGCCCTTGAGCTCGACTCGAGCTCCAGCTCGAGTAATATTTAAACGAGTCAAGCTTGAACAAGGGAAGCTCGCTCAAGCTCGACTCGTTTACACCCCTAAGTACTAGTCTACCCTTGAATCTTATAATATATATAACTATATACAAGTGCATCCATGTGAGGAAGAAAAATAGAGACAACAAGTAAAACTTATTTCTCCAATGATGCCAATAATTATGTTGTTGCCTTTTCTTCTTCTCTCTGCAGCAGAAGCAGAGTCATCCAATGTTGTACAGCCAGGCTCTTCGTTGACACCTAAGACCAATAACCTTTCGTGGCCATCACCTAACGGTCGATATGCCTTTGGATTCTACGAGCAAGGCGACGGTTATGCGGTCGGCATTTTTCTTGCTAAGCTTCCACAGAAGACAGTTGTTTGGACTGCCAACCGATCGATCGACAGCCCTCCACTTCCTGCTGATGTTAAATTGGAATTCACAACTGATGGACTACTGGTTCTGCAATCGGCACAAGGCATGGAGACCCTCGACATTTCTTCAGGTGGTGCCAGCTCAGCATCGATGCTTGACTCCGGCAACTTCGTTCTCTATGGCTCTGCTAATAAAATAGTATGGCAGAGTTTCGATCACCCAACCGACACCCTTTTACCAACTCAAAATCTTACCACAGATCAAATGTTGTCTTCCAGTCTTTCAAAATCTAACCAGACAAGGGGCAAATTTCTTCTTTTGATGCAACAAGATGGAGTTCTCGTAATGTACCCAGTTGACTCTCCATACACAGACGTTTATGGTTATTGGTCATCTGTTGATTGGGGATCTGTTGTTCCAGATAAAGGACTTCCCTATGTAACAGACGGGATACTAACACTTGATGGCGATGGCGGTCTCTATTTGTTCAATGACAGCAGCCGTCTCTATTTGTTCAATAGCAGCGGCAATCAGACACTGAATCCGGCATCAGGAACACTACTCTACAGATTGACCATTGACCCCGATGGGATCATGCGGCTATACTCACACAATATGACTCCGACTGGAAATTGGACACTCGAATGGTCTAGGCCAGATGACGAGTGTAAGCCTAAGGGTCTATGTGGCCTCAATGGATATTGTGTTTTAAAAGATCCAGGCGTTGATTGCGAATGTCTTCCTGGATATGTACCGGTAAAGGAAGGTGATTGGTTCTCAGGCTGTAAGATGAATTTTCCTGCGGAAAGTTGCCCAGCAAGTTCCAAATCCAAATATACGATGAACGAGTCTAATACCCAATGGAAAAATGATAATTATTCGCTTTTCATATCTTTTACCCCAGAGAATTGCAGTGACGCATGTTTGCAGGACTGCAAATGTGGAGCTGCGTTTTTCAAAGACGGCGAGGGGGTGTGCACAAAACAGAGGCTTCCTTTGCAATTTGGGAGAAGCGATACAAGCGGCTCAACCGTAGCCTTCATCAAGGTAGGTACATCTACACTCCCAAAACAATGCAAGAAAGAGCACATCCTTATTATTATCGGTGTTTCGTTAGGTGTTTTTGCATTTATTGTCTTGGCAATTTCTGGATTTGGGATTTACAAAAGCCGTGTTATGTTGTATCAAATGATGTCTAAAAATGGAAACATTGAGTTGGGTGAGGATGTTGCTCCAAAATCATTCACCTACGCACAACTTGAGAATGCGACTCATGGTTTCAGCAAGGAGCTTGGTAGAGGAGCATTTGGAACAGTATATGAAGGGACAATTTCAAACGGCCAGATCAAGGAGATTGTAGCCGTCAAAAGGCTAGACAGATCAATGTTGGCCGAACGGGAGAGACAGTTTCACGCTGAGATGAAAGTTATTGGGAGAAAACATCACAAAAACCTTGTCCGTCTACTGGGTTATTGTCACGATGGACTCAACAGGCTTTTGGTGTACAAGTACATGAGCAATGGGTCGCTTGCAGATAAACTCTTTACGCCTGAAAAACAACTTTCTTGGGATGAGAGAATGGAAATCGCTTGCAACATAGCGAGAGGACTTATTTATCTCCATGAAGAGTGTGAGCCACAAATCATTCATTGTGACATAAAACCTCATAACATACTCATAGGTGAAGATGGATGCGCAAAAATCTCTGACTTCGGATCGGCAAAGTTGCTAAATGCTGCTCAAACCAAAACTAGAGGAACACATGGATATATTGCCCCAGAGTCGCGTCAACAACTGCCTGTGACAGACAAAGTAGATGTGTATAGCTTCGGAATTGTGCTGCTGGAGATTATATCATGTCGAAAGAGTATGGACTCTAATCTTCCAGAGGAAGAAGCTAATCTTAAAGAATGGGCAAACCATTGTTTTAACAGTGGTGAGCTAGGTAAACTAGTGAATAATGAAGAGGTTGACAAGAGAGAATTGGAGAAAATGGTTAAAATAGGACTTTGGTGTACTTCGGATGAGTTGCCACTCCGCCCTTCAATGAAGAAGGTTCTACATATTTTGGAAGGGATTGTAAATTTTCCAGTCTCTGCAAGTCCAACTTCTTCCCTAATTAGCTTCTGAAATGTGTTCTATATTCTAGTGACATGTCCTAATTATAATTTTTCTTTTGAGTGTACTTATGTAGCTTGTATCAATTATGTGAGTTTTTCTTTTGTGTGGCATTTTGAAATGCATTTGTGTGAAATAAAGAATTTTCTTATCAAGTTGTCTATTTAAACAAAAAGGAATAACATATAGTTCTTGCCATCTTGAATAATGAAATCCATGAGAGCTTAAAATACTATTAACACAGAGAAACATAAAGGGAAAGAATAGAAGCAGAGAATATAGTAAGTGGTTAAAGAAGAGCCGAGTATGTAGCACCGGTTGACTTGACAACCTCAAGAAGAGAAGAAAAGTTGATGATGAGACAAGTGCCGTCGCCTTGTCTAAACGGTCCACCGCTCTGCTCTGTCAAAGCCTAAAATTTCAAAAAAGTGGAAAAGGATCATTTCCCTTGAAGAAAACTACTGATTCCTCATCACCCTTTGCATTTTATATCACCCATTTTCAGTGTAAAGAGAAAACTGTGAGAGATAAGAGAAGAAACAGAGAGAGAGAGAGAGAGAGGGCCTCCATGGAGAGCTAGACTGCCAACATTTTGCTCTGTTCCTTTCTTTTTTAGTTTAAGCCTAACAGACTTTGAAAGGCTTTCTTGCAGGAAGGGTGAGACAAACCAACTATATGGCAAAGAAAACATGTGATTTTCAGTGCCTTCTCTTCATTGGTGGATGCTATCTGGGTATGCTCTATTTCTTGTTTATAAGTTACTTTTTTCATGCATTTTTTTTTTTTTTTTGAAAATGTGGGTATCCGGGGTTTCGTGCCGACTTGTTAACATCATGCAAAGCGCTCGTGCCTCACGAATCAGATAAAGTTTAAGTTTTTACTGCTGGTGTGACCCTAAAAAATTGGTTCACTAATAAAAAGTTGAACTTTAAACCTGATTACTTCATGAGACACTGGACCAAGTGAATATGTTCTTATTTATGGGCTTGGTTTGTTAGGTTTATCTGAATGTGTGGTGGCTACTCATTTTCTGTGTATTTTCTCAATTGTTATTCACTTCTATATTCTATTGTTGTTGTGAAATTCCTGGCACTTGCAGGCCAAAATACTGTTTGTTTGTTTGTACCCCTACAATACCTGTCTTTTAGATGGAATATAAAATTATTTTCTTATTGATATCTCAGGGAGGCAAACATTCTGCAATGCATATTTATTTATTTTTTAATTTGTAGTAAAACAGTGGATAAATAAAGTCATAATTAACTCGTGCATTTAGCTCTCAAAAGCTTCTTCTTGTCTTCATCTAATCATCTTTCTAACATTCTTATATTACTGAAGTTAACACCAGGCCTACCAAAATGAATATTCTGATGGCAATTGTTACTTTTCGCTGTCCATTTGGACCACTCGGATTGGTCCAATGGTTAACAAATTGGATTTGGCTTAAGTGCTTTAAAAAACTGTAATTTTTTTTTATGAGAAAAAGAGAGTGAAAATAAATCTCAACGGTCAAAAAAGTTGCAACATATGTGCTTTAGTTTTTTTACGGTACTTAAGCCAGATTCCGTAAAAATTTTGGAATTATTAACTAGCTCAAGATTTACAGCACCTCAAGATTACAACATATTACTAACTAGGTCAAGAAAAAATTTCTAATTTTTTTTTTTGTTTTTTTTAGTATTCTGGGATTCTGACAAGGGGGGTTGCATGTGTGGGACATGTTGGTGGAACTCACCTTTTATCAAGGTGCATGCATGGACCCTCCTGAGATTGAATAATTTTCATTTTCTTTGTAATCTCTTTTCTTATTTATGGCAATGTTATTTATTTACACACTTTACCTCTGAGTGCACCTTAGTGGATGCTACTCGAGCCCCAAATCCATGTTTTCATTATTAAAGATGTTCCCAAGGACGGTTATAGCAGTTGAAAAGCTTGACGTGGCAGGAGTTCAAAGTGATGGGCCATGGGTCTTTCTTTGTCTTTTTTCCTTTTTGTATGCTGAAAGGCTTGATTAAATCATTTAAATGTTATTCACAACTCTTTTTAAGAGATTTTCTTCTTTAATTTCTTGACTTGCTTGGACAAATTATTTCAATGTATTTGTAGCTTTTGGTGAATACCATTGATAATTAGTTCCCAAAGCCTATAAAAAGAAAAAGAAAAGGAAAAATCTCTTCATGAAATTGGGGATGGCAGACTCCAGAGGAATCCAATACGGCGCGGCATGTTTCGAGCCGTACACTCTCGTCTCTCATGCATCCTATGCTTTCAACAACTACTATCAAAAGAATGGGAATTTTGATATTGCTTGCAATTTTGGAGAAACTGGAACTGTGATTAAAAATAACCCAAGGAAGTTATTACCTTTTTGCCTTTTCTCTCAGGCTCATTGTTGTGCAATAATACATTTATATATAATTAGAAAGGGTGTGGGATTAATGTGTAGGAAAATAGTTACAGAAATGTATGGCTGCTGAGAATTTTACATGGATCTGAAGAACTTAGGTAAATTCTCTGCATAGTTTGGTTTAAATTTTGAAGCATTTTTGTTGACTTTGAAAATTAAGATTCTCTCCAATAGGGAAGAGAACTTTTGAAATGTTTATTCTTTTGCCACCTTCCCTACATTACTCCTTAGAATATGCTTTCTAGAAAGAACTTCATTGTGTCATGGTGAGTCCATTGTAGCCCCGAGTGTCAATATTAATGTTATGTTACATTTTTAAGGGTGAATTATACACGTCAAATTGGTGACCAAGAGTGACTGAAACGGTTGATTGTTACACCAATTAATATAAAAAGAAGTCTCATTTTCATTTAGTGTTTGAAAAACATGCTTTGCTAATAAGTCTCATTGCTGTTCATTACAGGTTATGGAAAATGTGTCTACAGCTCATCTGGGTATGTTTATTGTGACCCCTTTGAGTTTGCTATATCTGAAAATTACATGTATACATTATCCATTATTAACTAATTAACATATTGTTTTGGTATATCAGCTCTGAGGTCTCTTCAGCACCTCCATTGTTGAAGCATTATCCAAGCGCCATGTGGTGGAAACTTGCTGTGCTTCTACTGCTTTTGTTCTTGGGGAGCTGTTAAGCTGGCACTCGTGTAAAAATTGGTCTAATCTGCTCGTTCCAAACTATTCAAAGCCATGGAAAGAGAGAAGCATTTTGTTGAGTTGCCAAAAAAAAACAAAAAGAAGAAAAAAAGCATTTTGTAATTGCTGTTTGTTAAAATATTCCTGTCTTTGTTCTCAGGTTAGGAATCTAAAGCTTAGCAAATCTCTCTTTTCCTTTTAATGTGTTCCCATTATCACCATCAAAAAATTTGTTCCCATTATGCTTTGTCAAGTTGTCTAGGGGATATATACTTAATTAAAAAAAAAAAAAAAAAGGTTTTGTCCAAGAATTATGTGTATGTCTGCCTATTAGGTTTCTTTGTTTATGTATATCCAGCACATTGGAACTTCAGGCATACCCATTCCACAGGTTCTTTTCTAGAGCATTTTCAACAGACTCTTTATAAGGGAGTCTGTTCCTTAAGTTTAAGGAAGATATTCAAAAAATTGCAAAAAAAATCCCACAGCAAACTCCCTAAATGAACTCTAAACATTAGGATTGTTACAATAGAATCCAATATTTTGAGTTCCACTACTGTAATTCTTATGCTTATTAAAATAAAAAAATAAAAAATAAAAAATTCTCTCTCATCTCTCCTCTTATATATATAATATTAGGGGTGTTAAAAATTATTGGGAAACGGGAACGGGAACCGGGAAATCGGGGACCCGGTTCTGGTACCTAGTTTTTACCGGGAACCGGGTTTCCATTTTATTTAATATATATATATGCTAAGTTGAAATTTTCAGACAATCAGTTTAAAGAGTAGGAAAAATGGAAAACAAAGAAATATATTGTTTGAATATTTATATACATATATATTTATTGTTGTAATATTTATATATATTGTTACTTTAGTTTATAATATTAACATTTAACATCTAAACAAGATTTGATGGAATTCTGATGTTGGGTTTATTGGGTTGATTGTAGTAGTTGTTCATTTTCTGATATTAGGGTCTTAAGCATCTGGAAATTTGGTCAATTGGGTCACTTATTTGATGCTTTTCTTTGCATAAAGTTAGGTTCTTACAATTTCTTAGGCTCACAATGAAATATACTGTTTGAATATATATATATATATATATATATATATATATATATATATATATATATAGTATCTATTGTTGGTAGTTTATATTTATTGTTGTAATAATTATTTAGAACAATTACAACAAAGCTCATTTAATTTAAATAAAAAGACTAATAGATTTTTTTTTAAAATGAGCTAACTTAGGAAAAAAAAAAAAAGAAGGGCTTATTTTAGGCCTAATACCTAAAATAAGCCCAAAAAACAATTTTCTTAAAAAAGCGGTTACAGGCCAGAGTAAAGCAGGAACAGACGGTGGCAGGGGTGTCTCTGGTCCGGTTCGGTTCGGTTTCTCAAAACCGAGAACCAAGGTACCCCGGTTTTGGCAAAAAATTGGGAAATCGGACTGGGTTGACACCCTTATATAATATAATTAAAAAAATAAATATTTTAATGATATAAAGAGTGATTAAGCAAAGCTATTAGAGTGTATTTTGACATAGGGAAGCAAAAAGTAGTTTGAATCCTTAAATATAGAAAAAAATGAAAAAGAAATTGTTGGGAATGCTCTAAGGTAATGGAACCACCCTCGTCCAAAAAAAAAAATATAGCATCTTTAGGGTTTTTTTTTTTCTTCTTCTACTTTTATTATGATCGCATTTTTCAAAAAAAAAAAAAAAAAATGGGGGTTGCTTTTTTTTTTTTTCTGAACATATGGTAGGATTTAAGCACATAATATTATTAGTGGATTTTTTTTGTTGGATATAAAATTTTAGAAAGTAAAAATAATGAGAATATCAATAGTAAAAATTCAAGATAGCAACAACAAAGTCAACATCATCAGATCTAAGGAATTTAAGCATAACTAAACATCAGACTGACATATCTGCACTATTATAACATGTAGAAATTTTAAACAAGCAAGAATTATAACTCATAATAGTGATAACAAAAAGTTCCCTTTCAAGACTGCTGCATCATTATCAATTATACAAGCAAAGTTAACATATAATAGCAAAAAAAATATAACATTATCTGTAGAAGATATCGCAATACTTACATTAATCACAAGTATTTTAGAAACATGAGGATATTATTACAATTAACAGGTAAATGTGATAGATAAAAAAACCATAAATATGCCAGATATCATTGATCATACCATTGTTCAAGACCTTGAACACAGATTGTAGAATAATATAGATGCAAATGTGATAGCCTTAAAGCGTGTTAAACATGAGAATGTCAACAGGTGATTACTCAAATTTTTGCTTCGACAGAACAATCAAACATGATATTAAATGGAATTGTTGACTAAGCATAACAGAAATGCAAGAAATTTGCACATGGTTGATGCACAACATGATATGAGAAGATCAAGCTGCAATCAATATGTAAGAGAATCTTAATTACAGCTTAACATCAAAGTTGCTCACGCATTCAGACTACCAATTTAAAGAATATCCTTCATTAAACTACATAGAATGTTTGTGCATCAGACAAATCAAAAGCATATCATCAGTTCATTTACAAATAGATTGAATCAACTAATTTAACCAATGAAATTTTTGTTTATTCACCATTATGCATGCTACAAAATAATGAATATAAGCTGTAAATCAATGATGATATAAATTCAACATTACAACATTCTGCACTAAATGCACTAATCCTACATCCTTGGTTATCAATGATGACTGAAAATCCACATCTACCAGCTACACAATCATACTTAAAGCACTGAATCATAACTCCATAATCATGTAAATACATTGATTCTAACATCATTAACATGATTCATCAGATTAATTTCATAATGTCATTTAGTTTCATATCTGAGAAAGTGATCTTAAGACAAACGATTAAACTACAAATATTGATACATCGAAAGCTACCAAATAAGTCTTGTTCATCGAAGTATCTAACATACTAAAGCTCAAATCAATACCAACATTGCACATGGTGTTATTATTAACTTGGTTCAAAAGTGCTTTCAATTATTATAACCTGCTAATACCAAATTTCACATGATCAAATTTAAACGTGCACTAGAAAGTAACCTTTGCGAAATTCGTACTAAAACGCATCGTATAGCAATACTTGGAGACACTGCATATCTTGTAAAATGCTTTTACTGAATAATACATCCACACAATACACACGTCACTCAAAATTAGCATTTAAATCGACAAATAAGTCACAGAGGTGAAGTATTTGCGCTATGAAATGCTTTATTTATACTTACACACAATGAGCAGTAGTTTCTCCACCAACAAAGCCACTTAGATGTTACCATATAACTGGAATGATGTGAAAATCAACATTTAGATGTACAAAAGGTTGTAAAAGGAAAATGCAATGACTGATTTTCACTGTCACGACAGAGATGTCGTATGAGAATATTAGTGTATGTGAAGGATTAATCTAAATTCACTTTATATATGGTGCAATTGGAGCGTATAAGACATTGGAAACCAAAAAAATATTAAGGCATGCACTAGTAATAAGATTTAATTTGTAATACCTGGGTTGTGATGGACTTTCATTTTCATGTGACAAAGCCATAAAATTCCCATTTCGAAGGTTGTACACCATAGACTCTGGCCAAAACGACCGCATAATCTGCCCTATTTCTTGCCGGGATTTCATATTTTCTAACCCCGTTGAAGGAAGCTTCAGCTCCTCCGGTGGTTTTCCTACTGCTTTTTCAAAAACAGCCAACATTTTCAGGCAAGAATTCTGGTATACCACATATTGCTGAGCTTACCAGATGCTTATCTTTATTTATTTTTTTATTTTTTTCCTTCTGATTCAGGGTTGGCAAGCTTACAAGCTTGTTGTAAATAGCTGAGAGTATGCATGTGGCAGCTATAAAAGGTATGTTGGGTGATACGTGTAATGTGTAACATGCAGGGATGGTGCCAAAAGTGTTGGTTTTTCGCTTGAGGCGTCTGTTGAAGACAACATTCAAATATTCAGAAAAGAACAGATAAAAACAAATCGAATAACGCTTCTCAAGCAATAGTAAAATGATTGAAATGCTCAAGAAATCAGAAAGATATAGGTATATATGTACTTATGATCCTTTTTTTTTTTTTTTTTTTTTTTTTTCTTTTGTTAAATCTTTCTTTCCAATACCTAGATGCTGATTGAATGAGGATTCCGTAGAATTAGGGTGCCCAAATTTACATTTTCAAAACAGTGAATCTCGCACTTTCTCTTCGTGAAGTCGTACAATTCGGACATCCCAACATGCAATTCGGACACCCCATAATTATAGGAGATCTCAATCCATACCAACTAAACCCATGTTCTCGTGATCATTTTGGCATTAATGCAAGAAGAAAAGAGTTCATGAAGGTTTTGGAGGCAAAAATAGAGAATTTGAAGAAGTTGGGACAAAATAATTAATGAAATAAGATTGCTGATAGTAAATTCGTTTAAACCATGTATATATATACATCATTGGACCAAGCCACTAAGGTTTCACTTGATATAAGCAACTGTACAACCATAATTCAATGGACTTTCCTGCTCATAGTTGGCTACTCGTGGATGATTGTTTAACATCTCAATTGCACGCTCCTTAACAGCCCCAGTGCCCATCCCATGTATCACAAAGAGAACCGAATACTGCCCGCTTGCAGAGATGGCCATGTCGAGCTGGTGAGAAGCTTGTTCTACTCGCATACCGCGTAAAGCCACTGTGTTCTTTGATGTTTGCACCACTGGACCATAAGGAACCTCCTCATCTTTTTCGGCTTTTGGACGATCTTGGAGCTCGTTGCTTCACCGACCCTACATGATCGTATATTCATGATTGTTGGATTTAAGATGCCTAATTCACTAAACAACTATAACACACACCACCATCAAAGGTGGTGGTTCAATGGCCCAAGAAAATTCTCAAGTGGTCAGGGCATATATTAAGGCGTGGATTCGAATCTCCACAATAGAGAATCCCCATATATGGATTAGTATTAGTCATCTTGGATTCTCATTGATACCCTGATGGGAATGGGTCAGACTATGACTCAACCGGACTTGAGAGAGTGCATGCGGTTTTCACTGTCTAAGCCCCTCCTATACAGCTCCCAACGGGCAGGTGCTACTATGGTTACGTCCAAGTAGGATAACCACAATTGGTCTCCCCGGCCTACCCTTTTAGATTAAAAAAAAAAAAAAAGCTGTCACGGACACCAGAATAGCTAACCTCTGGAAAGCATTGTAGTACATACCTGCAGTTTCAGACGTGGGGCAGAACTAGTTGCACTTCTTTCGTTACTTGCAATATATATGATGTTGCTTTTCTTTAAACGGACCTTCATTTTACCATGTTGTACTAGGATAGTTTCATCACCCTCAAGTGCTTCAACTACAGTAGCTAACTTACCTCCCAGTCCCTTCACATGGACTTGCTCACCGATTTGGGGTGTATATGATTTGGCATTTACTTCCCTGACAGAGAAAGCATCATGAGAACAGTGAGCTTTAACAACAGATGCAATCTCTGATTCTGATTTCCTAATCAGCAAATTAAATTGATCAGCATCGGCAGTTCTGAGTCGGTTTTCAAACTCCTGTATCACAGTTTCCAGCTGAGATTTTGCAGTCTTCAATTCTTGTTGGACCCGTTGGGTTTCCCTTGCCCTAAGAGCTGTCTTGAGCATATCAAGATCTTCTGCCTCATCTTGGATCTTCACTCATTGACGGAAGGGAAAAAAAAAAAGAAAAAAAACAAACAAACAAACAAAGGAAAAGATAATCAAACAACTATCATATAATTAATTCAAGAGTGGCAAATCATTACAAATCCAAGTTGCTGTGATTTAGCTTCATATAAAAAATTATGTTTGAATTTTAATGCGTGCTCTAACCTTGCCAAATTCCACATAGTTTCCATCCAAGGTTTAGATTGCTGCTTTCAAATTTTAAAAATGAATTATAAAGGGATAAAATAGCCTCAGTTCTACAAATTTCAAGAAATTTGGCAGTATTCACAATCAAATTATGTCATCCTAGTTTCTCTTCAATTTAATTTGGCACCCTACTTAAATTAACACTCAACCAAACAGGAACTTACAGAATATTTGACAACCATAAGAATTACCTAAATGAAAACTTGGTCACAGGTTCACTTCCAGCATGCAGATACGGGTTATGCCTACAATGGCCCAAGCATGAGCCATCAGAGCTAAGCCAAGTACCAATAGGACAGCTACATTATGTGTTAAAACTCCGCAAACATATACAGTACAACAAAGGTGCACCCAATAAAAGATATGATTCCCATATGCAGTGCTCAGATGCTCAGCTAGGACTAGGTTGCACTTCCAAACATTAATCTTGACCCTATGATGCATGTGAAAAAGAAAGGGCAATTGAGAAATTTATGCACTTTCTGACAGATGAGAACTTCTAAAAATACCTCATGATACAGATCCATAACTTCCACATGAAGAGATGCGGCTCTTCTGGCCTGAGTTTCCAATCTGTTTCTTTCCTGTGCTAGTGACTGATATAACAAACATTTCCGCTCTTGCTGATTTTCTGGCTTTAACCTCCCCACCCACTGTTGTGCGCGTGCAATTATATTTAGATCAAAACCAATTGATTTAGCAATACTTAATGCGTTTGAATCACCAGTACTTCCCCAGAGGATCTGATAAGTAGGTTGTAAGGTTTCTAGTGAAAATTCCATGGCTGCATTCTCGAATTGACTATCCTTTTCTTTCAGGAGACTCAAATCCGCATAATGAGTGGTCACAACAGCCAAGTTAACATGGTTTTTGAGATACTGCAAAATGCTGGTAGAAAGGGCCACACCTTCTGAAGGATCAGTTCCACTACCAATTTCATCAATGAGGACAAGTGATTCTTTTGAGGCCACCTCCATCATGTTACAGATCCGCGTTATGTGGCCACTAAAAGTAGAGAGATTTTGTTCCAGAGACTAGAATAAAAAACAAGAGTCAGACTAAACAAGAACAACTAAATGAACTGAGAATTTCTCCCAAAAACAAGGTAACAATTACCTGGTTATCTCCAATATCAGCTAGAACAAGATTGAACCATGGAAGCCTTGGGTGGTTCTTAGCAGGCAAAAACATGCCAGCCTTCGACATAAGAGATGCCAGGCCCAATGTTTTCATCGAAGCAGTTTTCCCACCTGTATTTGGTCCTGATATTACAACCACTCTCTTTCCACATTCAATTTTAATGTCTATTGGCACAGGAAAATTAGATACACCTTCTGACAAACTTCCAGAAATCATTGCACCATCTCCATCACCCAACTGAACTGCATTGCCAGAGCTGGATGTCAAGACATCTGAACAACTTCTCAGAGAGGGCTCAAGGAGCAAAGGATGTTGTATACCATCAATATCTACTGATAAAGCATAATCTGCTTCATTAGAATTGAAGGCCTCACAACCCCTGAAGTGAAAATTGGACAGACACCATTCATCCACCGAGCATAAGCAGCTCTTGCAAAAGCAAGATCAACTTCTAAAATTCTATCCAATAAATACTTGATCTCTATTTCTGATTCCACTATTTCAGATGTAAGCAAGCTCAAAATTGCTATCTCTTCAGCTTTCTTAGAGTTTGCAAGCCACACTTCCATGTTATTCAACTCCACTGCCTCTTTGGGTTCCATAAAGTATGTTGCACCAGAACTACTAGCATTTAATATTACACCATCTGGGAGTCAGTATCGGTGGGAAGCCCTAATACCCACACACATCCTAGACCGTCGCTTGGTTATGAGAGGTCTGTCGATTGCCCCAGCCTGAAAAATCTGAGATGAGACTCCCTTCAACAGAGAATCCAGACTTTCCATGTTGCTCTTCCTTTCTAACCTAATCATCTCCAATTCTTCACTAGCCCTATCAAGGATTTTTAACAGATTGCAATCTATGCAAAATCCTATTTTACACTCTAACTCCACTTGGAAATTGCAGTTCTTAAGTATTTGAAGCAGGGAAGTACCTGTTTAAATACAGTTCGAAAGATAAATTCCATTTCTTTTTTACAACATTGAAAGTTCACGAAGGCAGCTTCTACATTTAGTTATGCAAAAGAGTAGGAAATGCAAGCACTGCACTCCATATGTGACAGTACCTTAGAAATGAATTTTTATTCTGAGACCCTTAATGTGACAGAAGAATCCATTACCATATGATAAATGCTTCTCTCCAGACTGTGTCAAGCAATAAGTACAACCTATCCAGGAATGTATTAGATAAACTTGATCGCACACAGTAGCAGCCTTCAAAGCCTTGAGACACCTATTTTTGAAAAAAATAATTTCAACTCTATTGTCTTGAACAATGTAGTAAAACAGAACCAAGAAAATCCAAAATCATGTACCATTTTTTAAAAAGTAATGCGCTTTTAAGCTGAACCATAGGCGTCTTGCATTTTTTCTATTTTCTCTATATCCTTTTTGAATGTTTGTTTAAAATCCTGTGCATAACAAACGTCAATGCCTTCCTAATAATCTCCACCTAAAGGCCACCTCCCTCACCACTTCCTCCACTTCTCATCAAGCTCATATCGCTTGCCTAGCCTCCTCACGTTTGTAATTCTCTTCACAAAATTTCTCATAAATTCACTTTCACCAAATTAAGTTTCAATTCTAGGATAATTTCTCTAATCGCCATTGCTTATGCTTTCTATTTCTCTAATAAAATACCAAAGCAAAAGATCAATTCAAACAACGAAACTAACCAACAACAACAATAATACTCGTAATAATAACAACAAAGTACCTTTCAGGGCAATCTACGTTCGCAGCCAATTGCTCTAGCTTCTCGATCAATGCCTTGGCCGCCTGCAGCGTGCGCCGCATCGCGCAGAGCTCCAAAATCGTGAGCAACTCACCGGAAACAGCCGAATCCACAATCTCCGAGACGTCCTTGATCCCCGATAAATCCAACGTGCGAGAATCCATCATCTCCGATGCTTCCACTGCCGCGGCAGTCTGATCCAGAAGCTTCTCGCTCTCCTCCCTGGTTCGGCCCAAGGGGATTTGGGCCTTTTGGATGGCAGAGAACCCCATGGGGGTCGATGTGAAGGAAGAGAGTTGCTTGCATACCAAGGGCCATTCTAGGGTTTTCAGGGTCTCGGATTGGAGTGTCCGCGAGAGGGTGAGTCGGTGTGAGTTTGACTCGGCCGAGTTGGAGGGTTTGACAAGTGCTTTGGGGAAGAGAATTGGGAGTTTTCTAATGGAGCTGAGCAGGTTGGTGAGTTGCATTGGAGGTGTTTAAGCGAGAGAACGAGTTGACTCTGTGAGTTAGCTCGGGTCATCTCCGTCTCCGACAGAGATGGCTTTGCATGGGCTTTTGAATCTTATCCATTTGAATTGTGGAGGCAAAAGAACCGCTGTCGTTTTGTAACAGAAAACGTCGGCTGTGAGAATGTTTTACCAGTATCAATTTTTTATGGGAAAATTACTGACATGTGATTTGAATTTGTATCAAATAAATTTTTAGGTATAAAATTATCTCAAATCTCCTTGTGATGAGCCTTTTCTATTATTAAATTGGCCTATTTTTTTTTTGGTTGGAGTTTTTATAAAATTACAATAATTCTATTTATTTTTTTAAAAAAAGAGTGGTTGCACCCAACCCTATCGGATGAAAGGTACGGTGGCATGTAACACTCTAGTCCTATATTTGGGAAAATGGTAATATTCCACATATATAAAAACGCTCATGGTGAGACAGGTTTATAAGTGATTATATGAAAGCTGTAAAGTGATTAATCATTTTAGAATGATAGAAAAATTGTGGCTAACCACTTTCCTTATCGTTACAAATGATATCAAAGCAACCTTGTATAACCATATGGTATTAAAACACTGCATGACGAGACCTTAATGAGGATGTTAGTGATTGAAGGAGGGAGATTATATATCTAAGTTTCATATTAGGAAGATGAATAGTCCATATAGAGTGAGTGGAGTACAAAGGCACTAATGAATTCTACACTAGTTCTTTATTAAGTGAAACTAAGATTTATAAGTGATTATAAGAAAGTGTCAAATTGATTAGTCCTTATGAAGTGATAGCGCATATATAACCAGCACTTTTCATAAATCGTTACATGGCTGATATACCAATATTCTACATTTATTTCACTATGTTGATGTGGCAAAGTGTAGTAGCTTGTAGATCAACCATTGTTAATATATATATACCAATTCCGAGAAACAAGCTTCAAACATTTTGGTACTTTCTAAAGTTGACACGCACGCACATGCAAAAAAATCGACTTTACAGCAATAGTTAGTTCATTACATCCAACCATAATGTACATGTAATTTCAGAAACCTTCTTGGTAAGCAGCAAACTATGCACATCCAAGCCTGACGCTGACATCAATGTTATTACGAACAGTGTAAAACCTCGGGTGTTCATTGGACCAAAATTGCCGACTGGAACAAATGCTGGTGGTGAATTGTATCTCTGACATTGCCCCAGCCATAACTGGTCCACCTTCAACTGAAACCATGCTAGTCAATGGGCAAGAGTCTGCAGGGAATGTCCAAAAATCAATACTTGAAGAAAGAAATGAAAAATGGAAAACCATTGGATGTTAAAATCAGTTATAGCAAGTGTTCTGTGAAAAGTGTTTTTTTTTTTTTTTTTAACAAGTTGTGGTTTGTTTTGAAAAGCGTGTTAGAGGCATTTGAAAAGCAAAAACTGTTTTTGAAATTTTTTACCAAACAGACCGTTTACTTTGCGAGGATTGGAACACCATAGGAGGCAGGAGCATGCTTCCCCTCTTCGTAGACAAGGTTCCCTCTTACAAAAGTTGCCAACACCCTTCCAGATAGCTTTGTTCCCATGTAGGCTGAAATACTCTATACAAAGGACAAGGGAGCACAAATTAGTGACTTCAACATACTTATCTAATATGAAGAAATTAAATACTAAAATGGGAAGACTTCAACAATATGGATCAGGTTCACAACATGTATTTTATCATCAACGTGATGAATTATTTTCAAGATATAAGGTTTTCCTATTATAACATGTTGTTCAAAAGGATCATCTGTTCTTCCATCAAATATTCTGCTTTTATCCATATACTCGGGTTTAAATCCCCATGGATTCGCTGTTTGCTTACTGGTTTCATATAATTCAGAAAACACTAGTTTTCTTGAAGCCTCTTGTTCACATCTCTCATCAAAAGGTGTTATTCGATAATGTCTACCTAGCAGATCTCATGCTAACTTGAGCGAGCATTCAAATATTTGTCCTGTATTCATTCATGAAGGTACTCCTAATGGGTTGAAAACCCTATCAACAGGTGTGTGGGGTGGGGTGGGGATTGTAACTTTCCATGAGTTTCCCATTTATCACTTGATAATGGAACTTTACTTATTTCTATTTTGGGGATTGACGAATCAAATGATACTTTTGTTCCAATTTTTGCCTCTCCTTCTCCCTCTTAATTAAACTTTTTTCTTGCCATAATGGTTTACATGAGAAGACTTCAACAATATGGATCAAGTTCACAACAATAACTTGAGTGAAAGTTTAGAAGCTAAACATTTGGTAAGGCAAAACCCATGTAAAAATGCAAGACACGACTCAAAACAAGTGAAGTTGAGTAACAAAAGAGGAATTAGACTAAGGAAGACATACAGGATGCTTAAGGTTTACAGGATAGTCATCATTGAGTTCAAACTCCACATCTGGTTCCCATATGACAATATCGGCATGGTTTCCGACAGCAATTGCACCCTGCATGATAGAATCAAAATTCACATGACATGATGCAGCAAGTAATTGTTAGGAAATCATACAAAATGATCCCTGGAACCAATTCATATGCACATACTTATTTTAACAGGCCACTGTTTTGAGCTTATCAATGCCACTTTAAGAGATGGTAAGATAGTATATGACAGCTTTGAGCTACAAATTTCGCTTTATAGTGACAATGAATTGAACACCATTGCAAGATTTTATGACTTCTCCATGGTAGCTCTTTTTATCATTCATGTGCATGGCAAAGGCTAAGAACAAAGCAGTTTTACTTCAGATATTTCTAAATATTTAGATTGCATGTTTGAATCTGGAGCAGAGTGCATGATAGGAAACAAATAACCATATCACCTTTAGTTCTTGTCCGGCAAATTTGGCAGGCCTCTCATTCCACCATAAAGCGAATTGTTCCAAAGTTATCCCATATTTCCGCCCATATGACCACGTCACAGGAAGAACAAACTGTAGATGCTCGCAAAAGAATGCCAGTTAGTTCCCCAAATCGATTGCAAAAAGCGATGTGTGAGCAGACTATCAAACAGTTGAACCAAGAAAGTGGCGCATACATTTATGATTATATTATTTCTCATATATTCACTCTCACAATTCTAATGAATTAGTCTGTGCTATGCTTGGTTTGGCTTGAGAATATGCACACACACATAGAGAGATGCATATATAAATATGTGCATCATGAGAATCAAGTCTTTCTATTTTGTTGTTATTCTTTATTATGGCTGCTGGGAAATACACACACACCCAAACAAAATCATATGTACATACATTTACACATACATATATCTAAGCAGTTAATTCTCATGTCTCTGCTATTTCGTTGTTATTCTTTATTTCAATCCAGTAAATTTTATTTCATGATACAGAAAAAACAGTTTTGCATGTAATTTATAATCAATAATGACAAGGTTCCTCAATTATAAGTAGTAGCTTTTGCCAGTAAAAAGCAAGCAAGCACATAGAGCAGGAGAATGAGGTCCAATTCTCACTAACATGAAACCTCAGCCAACAACAAATCCAGCTAGATACTGGACTAAATCAGTTGCATGACGAACTTGCTGAACATTTAAGATAACTACATCTTTAAGAATGTTCTATATAAATAATGGCAACTAAAAATATTTTCAATCAAGTTTCATAGTACTAGGTACCAAGGAATATAATGAATTATCATTGATCCTAAACATAAACACACCAACCTGCAAAGATGATATGCCACCCCAGGCCTTCAAAAAGTTACCATCATCAAGCATCTTGAGTTCTGGCAATGTCGGAGAATGATCAGAAGTCAACATGTCAATATGTCCTTCCTGAAAATAGATGTAAACTAAGTAGAACCAATTGATGGTGTAGAGTAAAACTATGGAATATAAGAGCATCACAGAATAGAAAATACCAACAAAGCGTTCCACAGTTTTTCGTTATTGGCTGCATCACAAATAGGTGGGGCACACTTAAATCGAGTATCTCCATCCTGAATCTCTTCTGCTGAGAAAGCCAAATAATGGGGGCATGTTTCAACAGTTATGCTATCACCACTACTTTTTGCTTCCTGTAAGAAAATACTAGCATTCTCAGTCAAAAGCAAAAAGCATTTACAGTAATTTTCTTTGCATGGGAAAAGTAGAGTTAGCTAAGGATTGACAGGGGTGAATGGCTTTAAGAAAAATCATGTCCCCAACCACAGATAAAATTAAGGATCCACTGAAGTAATTTGAGGTGAGGAGAGAACAGCAGTCTCAAAGACTTTGAACATACAATGTATTGCAATAAGAAGAATAAACGGTCTTCACTATACCAAAAATGTGTATATTAATTAATTACCTTGATTATGTATTTACACTAAAAGCAAGTATATTGAGAAATCATCAGTGAGTGGTAAGTCTATGCAAAAGTTGATGCATAAGAAGGTCAATGAGAATTTGCTTCTTAATTATTATAAATTAGGGAAAAATGCAATTTACCCCCCTGAAGTTTCAGGGGTTTTTCAATTTTAACCCCAAAGTTCAAAAATTGGCAATCTATCCCCCTGAAGTTTCAAAAATTGGCAATTTAAACCTTCCGTTTAATTTTTCCGTCTAAATGGACGGAAATCTGTGAAATTACATCATTACCCTCAGGCTTTTTTAAAAAAATTTCCGTCAAATTTAACGGAAAAATTAAACGGAAGGTTTAAATTGCCAATTTTTGAAACTTCAGGGGGGTAGATTGCCAATTTTTGAACTTTGGGGTTAAAATTGAAAAACCCCTGAAACTTCAGGGGGGTAAACTGCATTTTCCCCTATATTATTATTATGATATTGATTCTATATCTTGTAACTTAAAACCAAGAAAATATGGTATCTATGGAAGTTGCGAAGGTCCACTTATGGACTTAAGTAAGCATCTAGATCATGCATGGAACATTAAGTTTGATGAGACAATCAAACAAGAGTACCTTAATAAGATCTAAGGAAGAACTTGAATCAGACAAGTGAACAATGTGAAGTTGAGCTCCTTCTGCAGGGCCGCCCGTCCTTGTTTCCTTTGTCAGAGTTACAAGCTCCCTAATAGCTGCCTCCTCCCTGGTTTGAAATAAAAAAGAATATCGCAAATCATATAAAATGGCATTCATAGAATCAAGCCAAATACAGAAGATTTTCTCCTGAAATGCTAGAGGGACCACTTTCTGATCACTTCTAGGGGGATAATACAGTTACCAACTTTTCTCAGTTTTGAAGGGCATGAAAAATTTTAGAAAGTATTTCTCCAATTTCAGAAGGTGGTCAAAACTAGAGTTCCATTGTGAAAATATGTATCATATTTGTGAATCATCATGGCTAATACATATATTGTGTGTGCTGGGATTTTCTAACATGATCCATGATGCCGATACTCGAGATGTATCTACCAGGTTGATGCCGAATGCATGTAAATTAAATCACAGGGTAGGTCTGAATGGGTGATTGGCCAAACCAGTACGTACTTTAATCAAAAAGTATTTTATTTCATAAAATTGTTCGTCTTGAGGATCAAGTATAAATCAAAATAGCTGAATAGCTTCCTTAGTTCACAAAGTCATAAGCAATATCTTACCATGAAGGTGGCCTAGTCTGAAGATAGGTTGAGTAAGAACGAGGATCATGGCTACCATCTTTAAGTTCCAGGTGGCTTTCAGATTCTTGTTGAATCTCTGCATGTACAAGTAGTGGTCTTCTGTATTTTGCAAGTACAGACAGTCCCTCCTGAGGAACAAATAATTGCATATCTTATGCAAGTATACTAAAATACATAAGTATTGCAAGAGATAGAGACTCAATTTAGTAAAAGAAATCACATCATCCAACCCCTGAAATCATTTCTGCAAAAAGGCATTAAATGCAAGCATGATTTCTATTGCAATAGAGGCAACCTAGATTACTATTCATGCAACATAAAAGAAATTATTTAATTGGAAGAGAATTTGGGGGGAGGGGGAGGAGGTACAAATTAAAAATTTTGGATATGCAGCACTATAATGAACCAAAAAGTCGTTAACTGTAACTGTAAATAAATATGTCAGCCAGATAGATTATTAATATGCACATTTGGACTAAATATCAGGAAACATACCTTAATATGACTGGCATTTGTCATAGGAAAGTCATTGATCCCCGAAGGACACATAAAAGACTACAAAAAACATAGAAAACTTTATCAGGTAATCCCAATACTACACCTATCAGACAAATAAAAGTTAGTCATGATGGTCTAGAGACTATATGCATACTAATGCTGTTATATTTCATCATATAATTACTTGTATTATCAAAATTGAATGATCATAATGGAATTAGAAACCTTCATGATAGATATTACCACAATGTTTCCAATTTTAGCCGGTAGAACCATTTTTACAAGTTGGCCAAATAGAAAGTTCCTAAGATCAATAAATGGTTGGTACTATGCCCACAAAGCTATACTTCATATAGAAGTTGGAATTGTTATAAGTTCCAGAGCACCACAGAACTAAACCCCCGAAATTTAGGCTCTGTGAATTGATGCTGGATCTTGAGTTACAGTCCTTAGCTAGAGAGCACCACATCATCTATCTTAGAATGATTAATTTAGTCGACAAACTGATTAAGGAAAAAGAGAAGTGATACAATCAAACTTTAGGCATGGCAATCCCCCATGACAGCCAAACTAGCCAATATCATCCAACAGTCATTTTTGGAAATTAAGAATCAGAAGAAACAAGGAATTGGAGGTACTGTTGTTCCAATTGGGAAATATTATCAACAGAGTAGTCTTAGTCGTTTCCACAGTTCTCATGTGTAAGCATGTGAAGGAGATGCCTAACATGTTATTAATTGCCATGGAAGAAAGGCAGAGATGACTGTCAAGGTTTGAAACTCAGATCACATCATTAAGGGTTCATTTGATAAATGATTTCGTTTCGGTTTCGGTTCGATACTGTAGCAAAAATTGATAGATGTAAAAAAAAGTAAGAATGTTTTTTTTTAAAAAAATGAAAAAGTAAAAATGTTTGGTATGGAAAAATGAAATTTTTTTTGTTTTGTAGTGATTTTTTTATTTGAATAGTAATAAAAAATGATTGATGTGACGTAAAAAGTAAGAGAATGTTGGAAAAATGAAAAAGTGGGATGAATAGTATTGTGCCGAAATCATGCCAAAACCGTTTATCAAACAAACCCTAAAATAGAATGCAATTCTTCTCCTCTAGTTCTTGATCTAAGAAAGCATTATCCAACCTTTTGCATGTCTTGAAATAGAGAGGAAAAGAAAAACTGAGCATAATAGTTTTGCACCTTTTTTGTGGCTCAAAACAACTGACAGTGATCTTATATATGCTAAACAGTTTTAGAGTTTTTGGGTTGTTAATGCATCAATGAAGTGAATCGATAATCTAAGAATGATCGATGACAACTGACAAACCAAGAACACCAGCATTTAGGAGACCCTCAAGAATACTTGAGTTGAATGCATTTTCAGGAACTAAACCTCCCCAGAAACCTGTTGGTGGTATAGTTAATAGACAATAGTCCAGGAATTATCATTAGGCTAAGAAATAGTTTCAGGAGCATACCAACATCAACATAAATTCTCTCCTCTGCAGCTTCAATCTATCAAGCAGAAGCATTAAAGACAATTTATAAATTAAAAAAAAAAAACCAGTAGTTAGTTGAAATTATCTGCAACTACTTACTACCCCATTAAAATGCATAAGTTCATTTTTAAACGAAATGAGACGGATGCATTACTACAATATAGAAAGGTCACTGAAATGATTAAAAAAAAAATTAAGGGCCAAAACAAAGTAATGCACTGCTGCTCATCTGTCCATACCTTGAGTTTCAAAGTCCTTGAGACACAGTTGAAGGAAAATTATTTAGAGGCATGTCAACCAATGTTGTTATACCACCTGTAGAAACACAGTGATACCAAATTATTTGGGTGTGGAACAGAAGAGATCAACACACAAGAGTTAGAACTTTTGGTACTGCATGAGAATTATTTGACATTTAATAGACAAAGAAAAATCAAATTGTGATATTAGATGTCAACAGGGCGGTTTTGGAAAACCAGTAAATTCAGCAGAAATAATCAATTAAAAAATTTATGTCCACAGGACCTTTGAAACACAAATTTAAATGAGGGAGATTGCCACACCTGCAGCAGCTGCCTTAGTCCCTGAAGGAAATCCTTCCCATTCTGCTCTTCCAGGATCATCAAGATGTGCATGCCTGCCATGAACAAATTCAAAATGAATATATCTTATATTTTATTAAAATAAAGTTATCTTTTTATACTTAAAACCAATGCTGGAATTTGCTTTGGATTAATGACAACAAGATACCAAAACGGCATATATCATGAGACTTAGAAGTTTGTAAATCAATATGTCGTGTCTTTTGCAGAACACTACACAAAATTTAGCACCAGATTTATGCAACCATTTATGCTAAATTATATACACACCATGTAGAAATAGACCACAAGGAAGAGAGATGTTTTACACAGCTTACACGTCAATCAGGCCAGGCATGACAACAGCCTCCCCATAATCAACTATATGCCCCACCTTGGAATTGCCACGCCCATCCTCTTCTTTAACAATGGATGCAATCTTCCCTCCCCTTATTTCCACTGCCCATTTATGCATTTCATTACAAAAATACATTAATTAAGCTGAAAAATGATAATCATAACAATATTTGTAGAATGATTCAACATTTAGCCTTACAATAACAACAATAAATTAGGGTCCGTTTGGTTTGCAATTTCAGGATGTGTGATTTAAAAATAACGCACCCAAATGAGTCAAATCATGCACTTTAAAAATGCACTCCCAAACCACAGCGATTTGGTTTAAAATTACACTTTTTGTCTGCGAAATCGCAATCCCAAATGCTAAACAATATAATTGTAAAGGACACAAGTAGATTATAACAAGGTTCTTATATTCTATAATCCACAATCCTCTGTTTTTTTCTTCATGGGGGATCAATTAAGAAGTAAACAAACCTGCACCAGAAATGACACCTTGTGGTGTCACAATGCGCTTGCTCGTTATCCAATAACTCTGGTGAGGAAGAAGGCTGCACTCCTTGTGAGACAACTGACATTAAATGTCAAATTCAATCAGCATAGCATTCACGTGAATAATTAAAAAGTACTCAAAAATGCTCCTCTGTTTTTCTGAAGATACTAAATGAAAAACCGCTGCTTAAATCCCAGATTACAAGTTTACAACTTTTTTGGGATTTCAATTTTTTTTTTTTTTTTTTTTGGGTGAAATGGCTTTGCTTATTTGAGATTAACAAATCCCAACACCAACAAAACAAAAGTCAGCTCCATTTTCTCACAAGAAGCAATATAGCCAGACCTTGGAAGAGTTCTGGACGTAGAAGAAGAGCAAAAAAGAAGCGAGCAGTGCCAGCAGAGGTAACACCCTCCATAGCAGCACAGACGCCATTTCTCTCTCTCTCTGTCTCGCACACACACAGAGTCACAGAGACGAGGCGTCGACGAGGTTTTGTGAATTTCCAAAAGTCAAATATTTACGTCACCCGCAGGGGACCGAGATAGTTAACGTCGATCGCCGGCCAATGACATAGCTACAGCACTGGGCATGAAGTATTTGCATACACGACTCTTTGGCTTCGGCTCCTCATGGCCTTGTTGCAGTTATCCGACCGTCCGGTTCTTTCAGCCACGTACTACTGGAACCTCTGATTTGCCTGTGCACATCTTTCTTTTCGGCCACCCTTACTAACGTCCTCTAATCTTTTTCGTTTTAATTTTTAATATTTTTTTTTACTTGACCTGCCAATTTCATCACCAGTAAAATATTAGCGAATTATAATTGATAAAATTGAATAAAATTAATTATAATTGACCTATATAATCTTATATTTATATCCTTAACTTGACACATGACAGTAGAGTTGATAATTTTTTACAAGACCTATGAATTTGACATAAATCCAACACAAAATTAGTTAGTTATGGTTGACGGGTCTTACATGTTTAATTAAATAGTTCAAGTTATAGTTGACTTATATAGTCTTATACTTTTTTTATTTTTTTGATATGTCCGGAAAGGGGGAGAAGAGATTCGAACTAGTGACATCCGCTTCATGAGGCGTGGTTCACACTCGATTAAGTTACCCCTTAGAGACTATAGTCTTATACTTATGTCTTAACATGAAAAGCAAATTGGAACCCAATATGCGAAGAAGAAAAATAATAATAAACCAAGAAAAAAAGTACAAAATAAAATAAAATAAAAATAAGCCCACAAGCATGGCCGTGGGTCTACTTAAAAAAAAATGGGTAAAGTTTACTTAACCCCATTAAACTATCACTCCAATGACAATCTACTCCTCAAATTATCAATTACGACAATTTACCCTCCAAACTATCAAAACAATGACAGTAGATCCCCCAATGCTAGCAAAATGACAAAAATACCCCTATATAATTTTCAATAAGACAAAAATATCCTTAAAATTTGAAAAAAATAAAAATAAATTTTAATATTTTATTTTTATTTTATTAAGGGTAATTTCATCATTTTATTAAAATTTGGGATATATTGTCATTGTTTTAATAGTTTGTGGGGTACATTATCTTAATTGATAGTTTGAAGGATAAATTATCATTGGAATAATAATTTGAAAGAAGTTGGTAGAATGAAAAAAAAAAAAAAAAAAAAGTCACTTCACTTGTCAAGGAATGGAACAAGGCCAGATCACATGGATTCGTTGAGGGCCTGCCGAATGCCGATCGGTGAAACCCACCCAAATTTAAAAAGAGCACACAACAGAGACAAAAAAATGAACAGTCAGACCGACTCAGACAGCACTCTATTAGTCTAGTGCTTTTTATATTGGTAAATGATAAGGTTTTCTACTTTAAAATATATAAAAAAAAAAATCATGGAATTTACGTAAAAATCAAACCCATTTAAATTATTAATCTTGTTGGTAAGTAATCTATTGCTATATGATTGGTTGGTAGGACACGATTGGAATCTGAATCAAACAAAAACCACTACATGAATATTCATAATGCACTGAATGGTGTGTTAAAAGGGAAGAGAGAGATAGAGAGAGAGAAAGGGTGCTTTGCTGTAAATTTGTAATGGTTCAATTTTAGATTTCAAACTTTTACCCCAAAATGATTTAGTTTTATTTTCGAATTAGAGATGTGATTTACTCCAACTGATACCAAACTAATTCCACATCAATATGGTTTTTTTTTTTTTTTTTTTCTTTTTCTTTTTCTTTTTCTTTTAACAAAAAATCAAGTTGTAGCTTTCACTTAAGAAATACTATGTTGTTATGATATTATAACAGAAAAATACTATGGATCAATAAATTTCTTATATTTGGCTCATGTCTTCTCCTATAAATACAATAAATTAATCATTAGATGTATGTAGTCCATTATTAACCCATAATATTTCTCATTATGATATCTATGTAGATGTAGATTTTGGTATGGTTTGATCGGTTATGGGAAGAGACGGAGCCAACTTTAAGTTTTAGGAGGCCAATTGGCAAAAAATACTTGAAATTATTTTTTTTTACCTTAAAAATTTTTTTTAGCCTTCAATTTTTTTTTTCCTTGTAATTTGGGGGGGACTAGGGACACTACCAGTCCCCCCCAGGGTTTTTGAGAGGCCCTTAATTCCCTTTGCCTGATTCTAATTTCATACGGATCTAAGGTACTTTTGTTGGGGAGTTTCTCTCTTGGATAGAACTAGAAACAAGGGAAACGGTTAAGACGGGTGAGTGTGCCAAAGATTAGTCCTCTTAGAAATCTTGGTCGCAGCCCAAGAAGAAAAAAAAGAAAATATTACAAATAATATCATCACAAGAGGTGTTATATAAACTATTATCTCCTATTAAGATTTGGTGACATTTTTTCTCTTGTCCAATTTCTTTAAAATAAATTTTATAATATGACAAATATATAAATGAAAAATAATAAGATATATAAAAGAGACAAAAACACAATGATCAAGGTGGTTTGGCAATATGCCTACATCCACACACTAAAGGCCTATAGGCTACATCTTGCTTTATTAAATAATTTGATTGTATATAAGAGTTTCATTATATAGAAGCTAAAGAGAGAGGAACTCCTTATATCTTAGCAATGTGGGACAAGAAGTTGAAGCTTTTATACAAGTCAATGGCTAAAGCCTTTCTTCACTTGGACAATGTGGGGCAACATACATTATCTCTAACAGGTACTATGTAGAAAAAAAATGGGCTTGTCCCACATGGCCAAGGAGTAGGAAACGGTTCTCTCTCATTTAGTTAATTATCTGTTTAGAGTACTTTTGTGTTTCTTATTCAACTCTAGCATCATTTTTCCACTTATGCAATTTCTTTAGTATTCTTTTAGAAGAAAAAAAAAAGTGGGCTTAGATGAATGATTCTAAGTACCAATCTTTTCGCTTATAAACTATTTTCTTATATTAAGCTCTATATCATTTCTCCTCCTACGTAATTTCCTTAGTATTACGTTAAAAAAAAATAAAATCCCAATAGCCCATATTAATGTTCTGCGTGTTAAATGTTAATGCCAACTTCGGCTTGGATTTGGGCTTGGGCTTAACACGACTCTTTGGCTAGCTGAAAGTCAACGAGCCCATATGATTATCACAGAGCAATTGCCCATTGGATTGTCAAGTCACACGTATTAGATTTGGGCCATTTGGCTACTCCAGTGAATTTGGCAATCAGGAATCAGTATTACTTGTACTCTTGCTTGTGTTTTGGCCCGTTCGTTCGTGTTGTTTGTTTTTGAGGGGAAGAAAGTGAAAAAATTCATGAGCCTAAGTCATTTTATAAAATTAGTTCAATAAGAAAGGGTTATCCACTCCTTATAAAAATGTCTTCAACACCCTTCCTCATGTGCAAGACAATATTTTTTCTGGTCTTTGTCACAATGTAAGTAGTATGGGCCTCATTTATCTTGTGGTAAGCTCTGATACTATGAAGAAATTCGCGGGCCTAACTCATCTCATAAAACTAGTTCAATAAGAGATGGTTGCTCACTTTTTATAAACATTCCCAAGGTCTTGTCAACAAGTAATGTGAGATTATTTTTCAACAAAAAGCATAATAGAGGAACAGAGGAAATGGTAGAAGATGGAGTAGTTATACTAGATGTTGTATGGGGTGTGCATACCTCCATGTAAGAGAGTTGAGGATATGGATAGCAGTTAAAGACAAAAAATCATGCTAGTTTCTAGGGGTAAAAAGGCAAGCGGTTATTAACTATCCACTAGTCACTAACCGTCCTAACTGCTAACCGCCTTAAAAGCGGTTAGTTAAAAATCACTAACCGCTAGGCAGTTAGCAGATTTTTAAAATTGCTAACCGCGTTTATAATAATAATAATAATAAACATAATTTATTATATTATTATTATTATTATTATTTACAACAAGTATTTGGTCATTGATTCATTGCAACTATTTGTTATGTTTTGACCGGTGAGCAGATAAATATTTTGCATTTTAGAATTGAGATGACAGAGTGCAGTGGGGAACACGTAATCTCAATTGACAATTTGCTAGGAGAAGTTGACAATTTTCCAAAGTCTCCTTATTCTACAAGAAGTTGTGCAAGAGAGTCTTAGCAAATTGACTATTGATTCAATTATATTAGTAGTAGTTTTCTTATTTATTTCAATAAGTGGATCCTTATTATAAACTTTGCATTCTATATAAAGTTTCCACTCGTAATGGACCAACATAAAAGCAAAGTCAACCTGCATCGTCGCGAGGATACTCCCACTCGTATAAGATTTCAAAACTCGAATATGTTGCTCAAACGGATCCACCAATTAGCAAATGCCCCCATTAACAGAAACAATCTTCAAGTCCAAGACATTGCAAATATGTGGAACTCAACTCTCCATTGGATGTAATACCAGTAAGCTAATTCCAGAAAAAGAAAAATGTAAAATAAAGGAAGCCAAATTTGGAGTCAATATAACACCATTTGCAAAATAATTTCGCTTTAGAGGCAATATAACACAATTTATTTCCAATAAAGAATTGAGAATCTAAGGATACAAAATAGGCAAATAAGCATGCAATCTTCAAAACATAAACGAAAACCATCTTCTGGCCAACCGACTAGATGATACACAGTAAAATTTCCATAAAGGCTCATTCCCTTAAATACCACTTCCAGAACACAACCTACAAGATAAAATGAAATTAGTCAATAGAATATGCAATAGCACGATATGTACAATTCCTGAGAATATTAACAAGAGAACAGTAAAATTAATTCAAATAATAGAATCTACAGAAACTTTATATGACTAAAACAAAACTGTATCTCACTCAGGCATTTTGACAAACATCTTACCTACGAATACAAAACACATCCAGCCAAATACAACTAGAGATCTTTTGACAAATCACGAAAGAAAAAGGGTTTTGATTATACCCAAAATTTCGATAAATCCACCCAAACTTGGAGGAACGAGAGGGAAAGAGATGTGCCGTGTACGTACCTTTATTTTTTCTTAATTCTCCTCCTTTCTCTTATTTCACACTGATTTCTCTCTCCCTCTCCAGGTAGACCACGGCCCCCTTCGGAAACCCATTAGACGACGTACTTGTCTCACCGTCGTCTGGGTCGGTGAAGCTGGGATTTTTTTTAGCTTGCCTGAGGAAGAAGAAGGGAGCGGCAGAAGTGGGGTTTTTTTTTGGGTTTTGAAATTTGAATGTGAAGTGTTTTTCTTTTGTTTTAAAGTTTGAACGCGTTCCTCGAGAAGACAAAAGACAGCTGTCATGTTTTGCACCCTTAGATGTAAAGAACGGTCAGGATTTAAAAAAAAACTGATGGGCAATTTTGTTTATATTGCCGCCTGCCGGGGATTCTGATCCCACACACACTTCCAAAAAAGAATAGAATGCCTCAGGTGAAGGTAATCGCGAAGAATTTCATGGACATGGTGGCCTCCTTGCCCGCCATGAAGCTCGACAAGCTCTACGAGAACGCTTTCATCTGCGGAGCCATTCTCAGGTCCTCCTCCTCTCTTTCATTCTACTCTTGCACTGCTCCTATTTCACTCTTTTTCCCCTAATATAAACAAAACTATCAGTTTCTCATACTGAATTGAAAAAAAAAATTCACACTATGTGCTTCTTCAGCAGCAATGATGGACTGCTTCAGAGTGAGATTGCGTGGAGTTATATAATTGAAGTTTATTTCCTTTCGAGAATTTTTTGTGTGGCTATAAATTGCTCGAAGATCAATTCCTAGTGTTAGAATTTTGCTATGCAGTAATTGTGGTTAATGTTTTCATTAGTGATATTTGCTTTATCGCCAATATATTGTCAGTATATATATATATATATTTTTTTGATGAATAAGCACCTTCATTAAGAGCAAAACAAACCAAATACAAAGTATCACCATATACAAGCCCTACAAAAGGCCAAAACCAAAACCTCACAGAGGCTGAACACCAACAAAACACATTACAATGCTGTAAAACATACTAACCGCAGACCAAAATAACCAATATTAACAAAGCAAGTCTGCTGGTATGTTCCATAAAGAACAAAGCATAAGGTTTTCACCAGTTTTAGAAAACTTCCCTTTCCCAATTACTCTAGTTCTGACTTCCCACAGAATTTTCTTCAACAATTGCTCCTCTGTTTTGGGATGTCCTGCATGCCTGACTTCATTTCTATTGCACCAGATGTTGTAGACAGCAGACCCCAAAGCCAAACGACAAAGCACAGCTTTAAAGGTCTTATTACCCCATTCACTGCATCCCATTTGCAAAACCTCCTCCCATATTATAAGAGAATTTGCTATTCTGCACCTAGACAAGCAGAACCTCCATATTCTATAGCTGAAACTACATTCAAAAAAAAGATGATTATGGCTTTCCAATTGATTCCTGCAGAAAACACAACTAACATCTCCTTTGTATCCCCTTGTCAGCAACCGATCTCCTGTATCAAGCCTCCCCTTCACAGCAAGCCATAATATAAATGCTTGCTTAGGAATAGCAAGGGGAAACCACACCAACTTCCACCAATCAATCTTCTCATTTTTCTCCCTAATAGCCTCCCAAGTATCTGAACTAACAAAGATACCATTCCTTGAAACAGTCCAAATAGGCTTATCAACATGACCCAAACTAATTTCAGAAAGTCTTGCTTGAATTTCCACCAAATCTTCAGATCTAGCAGGCTTCCATAACCATTCTCCATTGTGTATAACAGAAGAAAGCTTAGCTTCCACATTACTTTGAGCATCATAAACAACTCTATAACCATATTTTTCAAGTAAGATGCCAGCAGGGTGCCACAAATCCGTCCAGAGATGAATATTTTCCCCATTCCCAACTTCAAATCTCAAGAACTTTTTAGCAATACACCTTAACTTGAGTAATTTCCTCCAACACCAGGAGCAGTTTTGAGGGATGCCAACACTCCATAAGCTCTTCTTCTTCAGAAAATTATCTTTAATCCATGCCACCCAAAGAGAGCCAGATCTAGCAAACAAACTCCATATGTGTCTCAGCATAGAAGTTTGATTCCATACTTCAATCCTCTTCAAACCCAAGCCACCCTCCATTTTAGGAAAACAAACATCAGACCAAGCCACTTTTGCCTTTGCAGCCTCAACATCTTTTCCATTCCACAAAAATCTATTAAACTTCTGCTCAATAGACTTTATAATCTTTTTAGGAAGAATAAAGATACCTGTCCAATACACTTGCAAACTATACAAGACTGTAGATGCTTGGATAACCAGGAATCAATTCTACCAATAATTCTGTCCAGAAGCACTCCACAATCTGCAGAGGAAAGTCTAGCTGAAATTAGAGGAACCCCAAGATATCTCACCGGAAGTTTACCCTCCTTCATTTGCAAATCATTCAATAAGGAATGCTTAACCCTATCAGTAATTCCAGAACAATAAAAGGAACTTTTAGAAGGGTTTGCCTTAAGGCCAGTCAACTCTTCAAACTCAACTAAAGCAGCCTTTATAACCTTAATGGAGCTCAAGCTAGCTTCAGAGAAAATAAGCAAATCATCTGCAAAGCAAAGATGAGTAAGCTTCATTTTAAGGCATTTAGGATGAAACTTGAAACCTGAATCAACACCAGTAGAAGCAGCCATGAGCCTAGAAAATACTTCCATAGCTAAGACAAACAAATAAGGAGACAAGGGATCTCCCTGCCTTAGCCCCTTCTTCCCTTCAAAGTATCCAACCAAGGTACCATTTAGACAAATAGAAAACCTAGGAGAGGTGATACACTCCTTGATCCAACTAAGGAATTTTCCTGGAAAACCAAAACAGTAAAGACAATGAATCATGAACTCCCAATTTACTGAATCATAAGCTTTCATGAGATCAACCTTCAAGGTGCATCTAGGATTTCCTGTACCCTTATGGTAATTCCTTACAATTTCCTGAGCTAGAAGAACATTTTCAGAAATGCTTCTAGAGGGAATAAAAGCTGACTGGTTCATACTCACCAAATCTCCTAGAAGAGGCAACATCCTGTTAGCAATAATCTTGGTAATGCACTTATATATGACATTGCAGCAAGTTATAGGCCTAAAATCCCCCATAGTAGAAGGATTAATCTTCTTAGGTACCAGAGTAAGAATAGTGGCATTTACCTCTTTCAATAACAAACCAGAGAGGAAGAAATCTTTAATGGCTACAACCACATCCTTCCCAACAATAGGCCAAGAAGCCTTAAAAAAATCTGTTGAAAACCCATCAGGGCCAGGGGCCTTATTTGCTTTCATTTGGAACAAAGTTTTCCTAATCTCTTCTTCTGTGACTTCTTTCTCCAACAGACTTGCCTTATCAGCAGAAATAGACATTGGTATCAATTGTTTTATACGAGTTGCCTTAGTCTCATTAAAAGTCATCTGATCAGACCCCAGCAGCTTTTTGTAAAAATCTTCAGCTACCTGTTTGATTTGTTCCACATCTTCCACTTTATGACCCTGCTCATCCCACAGATGAGTAATGGTATTCTTGGCATGCTGTACTTTGATAGCTCAATGAAAAAAACTGTTGTTCTGATCACCTAGTTTTAGCCATTGATTCCTAGCTTTTTGCTTCAAAAAGGACTCTTCAGCTTTTGTAATAGAAACATAAGCATGTAAACATTCCCTCTCCTTTAATAAACAATCAGCCCTCCCGTACGATGCAATAACAGCTTTTTGAGCTAAGTCAAGATTATCCCTGGCCTCCATAACTTTCTGTTTCAAATTCCCAAAACAAACCACATTCTGCCTCTTCAGCACAGCTTTAACAGATCTAAGTTTTACATAAAGTTGATACATGTTAACCCCATCAACCTGAATTTCCCAACCTTCCTTGACCCAATCCAGAAAACCTTTATGTTCTGACCAATAATTGTAGAATTTAAAAGACTTGGGACCAAAACTCTGCAGAAACCCTACAGATATAATAGCTGGAGAATGATCCGAAATGCCACTTGACTGAAACTCAACAATAGTTCTACTAAAAGTACACATCCAATGTTCATTAGCCAAAACTCTATCAAGCTTTCTAGCCACAAACCTAGGCTCCTCACTTTTATTAGTCCATGTGTAAAAACATCCACTAAAATTAAGGTCTAAAACCTCTAGATCATTTAAGCACTGCCCAAACTCCACTTCATAAGAATTCAGCTTTTCAGAGCCCCACTTCTCACCCAAAGACTTCACAACATTAAAGTCTCCACAAATCATCCAAGGACTAGTAGCCACTCTACCCTTCATAGAACTTAAACTAGTCCAAAGCAACTTCCTATCCACCCCTTTGTTAGCCCCATACACAAAAGAATGAAACCAACAACACTTACTCTTGTGAGATTTGATGAAACAATTAATACTCTGCACGCATTTATCAACCACAGTTACTTCATAGTCAGACTTCTTCCAGCAAACCCATATCCTTCCCAAAAAATGCTTATCATAATTGAAAGCATAGTCCCAATCAGGAACAATAACAGATCTGATTCTATCTGCTTTATTTTCCTTCACTCTAGTCTCAATCAAACAAATTAAACCAATCTTATGAATTTTGATCAAATTTTTTACCTCTTGCTGCTTAGAGGGATGATTCAAACCCTTCACATTCCATATCAAGAATTCATACAGTAGGAGAAAATCCTCTCATCAATACCTCCTCCTCCTCTCCCAGTTTACTTTTCCCTTTGTCCTTCAAGAGATTAGTATTTTCCTCATTTAGTGCATGTTCAATAACTTTTTGAAGAGATTGAGAAATATGATCTCCTCTTACCTCCCCTGGATCAATTCTACCATCTGCTCTAGCCAGCAAATGGAAAGAATTTGTCCAATGCCTTTGACTATCCCTAGCAGAAAGTTTAGTTATTGGAGTTTTCTTAGCAGCTCGAACAACATTCCATTGCTCCTGATTCACAACATTTGACACAGTTCCAATCTTAACCTCAGATTTTTCAACTCCAATATCAACCTGTTTTGAATATATTGTCAGTATATTCTTTATATACTTGGGTGTTTTATGTTTTTTAGATGTTTGTAGATAGTGGATCCAATATGTTGAAAATTTTCTGCGTCTCGTTGATTTAGATACACGCAGTGGAAGTCTTAAAGAGTTTATTGTGGTAGTTAATGCCAAATGGTTAGTTCTCTGAGATATTGATCGAATTTGTGGTTTTTGTTTTTTGAGTACTCAGGTCTCTGTCACCTCTGGCCAAGAAGTATGTTATACAGATGTTGTACATTGATGTTCCAATAACAGCCAAGTCTATGGAGGAGTGGGTGTTTCCAGATGGGTCCTCAAAGCATAGAGTCGCGATTGATAGGTTGATTAAGTTACGGATATTCACTGACACTGCTGACAGGTAAATGGATTTTCTTTACATAATACTTCTTGTGTTCTTCTGAAGATTTAAGATTTCGTTGACCATATAAGGTGTCCTTTTGCTTCTTTGAAAGATTAAACATAAAAGACTAAGATTGCTGAGGAGATAAACTGTTTCAAGAAATTTTTTTTCTTTATTTTTTTTTTCACTGCAATATGACCAAAACGCTCCTGTATATTTTATGTCGATAAGATGAACTCTTGAAGGTCTTGTCATTGTGGACCATAGAAACGAGGCATGAATCTATTGGGACATGTTGCCTTTTAGGATGGAATTATTTTCTGCACTATGAAAACACGTTTGGAGCTTGCAACAAAGCTATTAGATCTTTGGAGTTTGACTTAGTTTGACAGGACATCCATGCCCTTGCTCCTCTGATCACAATGCTTGTTTTGTGGGAAACATGCCCAGATTTGGAGCCTTTTCCTGATATTCTGGAATTTTAATCTCGGCTGCACGGGAATGCATCAAATTTGGTCAGACTTTAATATATGTGTATCCATGAAAGTTCTCCACGTTCTTTTTTTTAAGAACTAAATTTACATTTCAATACTGGTTGCATATTGTGGAAGTTCCAAAATGCCTAGATTTGTATGTTTTTATTTTTGATATACGTGCTGTAGAATTTATATATGTTCTTTGAGATGACGTTCTTTCACTATTATCATTCTAATATTCATGTTCAAATTATTGTAATGTAGTTTTGATCCAACCTTATTCTCTCAGCCTTTACAGTGAACTTGATGTTTTGCTGGCAGGAGAAGGGAAACAACTTACAGAATTAATCCAACATTCCAGACAAACCTCCAAAAGCTTTTAACACTTGGGTGAGTTGAGATTCGGATAATCTTTTCGTTTTTGTTTTTGTTTTTTCAGTTAGCTTAGATGAATGTGTTTCTTGCCCTTGGGGATTATTCTGTGAGGTATGGGTCGTTGGGAATCTAATAATAAAAGAAAATGGGATAAATCTACCCTGTTTCATGTATTCTATATGTGACTCATGTAGAGGTTACTTGATCTTTATTAGTTCCAATATAGTGTTCTAAAGGATCCAACTCAGGGAAAATTTTGAAAAAGCTGCGGCATGTAGAGTTTATTTTCTCCATTTTTGCTCCAATCCTCTCCACCAAAAAATACAAATTGCAATCATGGATGTCTAGTTGCTAGCCCACTTGGTAAAATATAACATGCATTACTTTTTTTGCTTGTACTTATCATATGCTGCCATGTTTGATAATGAATGTATTTGATTTATGACATCAGATTGCTTAGATTGTTAGATTTATTGAATAAGCATAACTTGAATGCCTATTATCTCATTTTTGTAATGACATTAAAAATTTAAAATATGATCCTGCAGTCAACGGTGGTTGGCTTAATAAAATGTTCACAACAACTTTAATTTGGATATGACCTTATCATTTGATATGGCAGCGAAGTTTTACCAAGGGAACCAATGCCTTCTGACATAACTGTGAGGCTCCCAAGCTTGGAGGATCTTGAGGTTTATGCCCTTGAACAATGGGAGGTGCGAAGTTCATCTATATGTTCCCATTTTCTGTTTATTCATACGTGTATTTAGAAAAACTGTCTGGCTCTTACATACCGTGTTATTCTGTGATTGGAATTTATCACTGTTGAAACTACTTATTGTTTAGTTTCTTGATTAATGCTACTCTCTCTTTTGACTTGCTATTGTGTTAAATTAGTGTTTCTTGCTCCAACTTATAAACTCGCGCAAGCTGAAAGGCCATCAAATATCAGCTCTTCTATGATGAGAATTTTGCAGCGAGGGCTTTTGAGTCAAAGGTCCTTCTTTCTTGTATTAGCATAATTTCTCTCAATGATATATATGCCTCACTTTCTTGTGTATATATGAGTTTACTGTATCTCATGTCTGGTTTTGATGTGTATGTGCATTTTTACAGGAGAAAGGAGCTCCACGATTAACTGAAAGTGTTTTCCAGTTCTTGGTATGCATCATATGAATGATGAGCTGCTTGCACTTCTTGTGATGTGTTTTACTTGACGTTATTTTTGATCTCTGAAAATTACAGTTGATGGACACAACTGCACAACTTTGGTACATCATCAGAGAATACATCTCTAATTCTGAGGTATGGGATAGTGAGATTCCTTTGGTAGTTCCCCCATCTCTAAAAATAAGTGTTTCCTCTACACTGAAATTTTATCAATATTTTCAAATCATTATTTAGATCTGCTTTCCTTTTAAAACACATATGATGCTTAATGATCATTGTCGAACTTTGATGGTTATTAGAGCTATTATTCTCTCTCTCTCTCTCTCTCTCTCTCTCTCTCTCTCTCTCATTATTACTTTAACTCAGTAGGGCAGTGCAACTTCAGCTTTGTTCTTCATAATACTTGTTATTCAATTTAAATCTGGATTTCTAATTTTGTTCCAGGAGCGAGATGTGGACCCAGCCGATTTGATTTCATTCTTACTAGAGCTTAGTTTTCATGTCACAGGAAAGGTATTAGATATACCTTTTTCACATGTTGCGTTAACTAATCTTGATCTTTTTGACAATGGTATTTGGACCAAATAACATCTACTAAGACAAAAAAAAAAAAAACTAGTTAGGGGGTGAGGTCCCGGATTTACCAGTTATTGGGGGGGGGGGTGTTGGGAAGGGAAACTAATCCTTCTAGTATATGTGAGACCTGTCTGCTTGCTTTCTAGGGAGTTTCTTGGTCATTGCAGATCTCATGTTGGCGTGATGTTGCTGACTTCTTTATTTGTTAGGCATATAATAGTAACACATTGACGGAGATTCAGAAGAGTTGGATCAAGGACCTCACAGACTTGGGATTGGTTAAACTTCAGCAGGTATTCTAGTTATATTCTAGTTTCTGCTATTCTTGGTGTAGAATGTGGTAGTGATCCCTCAAATAATAATTCAAGTATTAGTTTGCTAGAAGTTTGATTTTCTCTTCTTTTGGTGGCATATGTCCAGGGGATGAACGAGAGTTGGTTTATACCTACTAAATTAGCTACCAATCTTTCAGTGTGCTTAACAGATTCATCATCATGGAAACAAGTATGTTTTTTGTGAAGTCATGAATTACCGTTCATTGAATATGTCTAGCTTTTTTCTTTTCTTTTCTTTTCTCTTTTCCCTGTCTGCAGTTGATTTTTCTCTTTTTGTCTGGTTGCATTTGATTCCTATCATCATTCTTCTGTGTTTGTGATATCACTGTCACCTAGTATATAGCCTTACTCCTGAATGGAGGGCAATAAACAAATTACTCTTTCAGTGCTTATAATTGGTTTATAATTCCGATTTGTGCCAAAAGGTAATGTAATCAGTGCCTCTATACTCTTGCTGGCTTGGTCTCTGTAATATTCTGTCTGCACATTTTCTTGGTGGCTTGGCTCACTAGCTTCCGAAGTAGCCCAAGTGTTGCTCTATTTTAGATGGAGCCTCAGAAGTACTGCTTGTTTCTGCTCATTAGTTCTTTTGTACTTTTAAAACCACAAATGATGCTGCTAACTTGTTGAAGGCAGGAATAGATATCTGACCACAGTTCCTATATCTCTATTAACACAGGATGTGAATGTTCCTAGCTAACAATTAGGATCTTTGAATCTCTTCCTAGCTTTTATTGTTGGTAGCATTTGTAGTTACCTTCAGTTCCTAGGCTTTTTTTGTCTCTATAGTATTGGTAATTTGCATCAGCGAAAACTGTTTGAGATTTTTGTTAACATTCTTTTTCCTTTTCTTACCAAATGCTCTACTTATCCAAATTTTTTTTGTATCAGCAAAAACTGAATTGGAGCTTAATTTTAATATGTGGTATTTGCAAGAACTAGATAATTGGTAATTATTATAAATTGCTGGGTGTTGGCTCTTGCATTTATATGGCTGCTTTGTTTTACTACTTATCCTCCTCACTACTTGACCTATTTTGGATTTTTAGCTGCTTTGTCATCAACAGTCCTGAAACCTGTCATTGGTAGGATGAATTAAATTTGTTGAAGTTATATTATTTTTTGATGAATAATGATTTATTGAAGAATAAAAGCTTGCGTACACGAAAATTATACAAGAGAAGCGACCACCCTTCAAAATCTAAAAAGTTAACAAAATCTACAAGATTAGAGAATGAGAAATTAGGAACAAAAGTAACAGCCCACTCTAAAAGGAAACTCAAGAAAGAAGCTTCTAATTGCACCACATTAGACTCATGAGTCCTCAAAAAGTGTCTATTTCTCTCCAAATGCTCTATATAAGTGAAGTAGGGATGACTTTCTATATTGGGAAGATGAGAAGTAGCTCACATAGAATGGGTGGTTTATAAAGATAATCATGAGTGATAAGTCCCATATTGCCTAGTTATTAGGTCAAATTAGGCTTTATAAGTAATTTTAGGAAGCTCCAAATTGACTAGCCTTTTAGGGTAAGAGTGCAGATGTGGCTAGTGTTTTTTCCTGGGTCATTACAAATGGTATCATAGCTAGGTTGTAATACCAGACCCTGTGATATTGGAGCATTGCATGACGTGGCCTTGACGAGGATGTTAAGAGTTTAAAAGGGGGAGTTTGTAACATCCTGCTCCCATATTGGGAAGATGAAAAGTAACCCACATAGAGTGTGGGTTATAAAGATAGTCATGAGTGTTAAGTCTCACAGTGCCTAGTTTTTAGGTGAAACTGAACTTTATAAGAAATTATAAGGACGCTCCAAATTGACTAGTCCTTTTGAGGTGCCAATGTAGATGTGGCTATCGCTTTTCTTGGGGTTGTTACAGTCTCTACCCTTGCATCTTCCAACACTGAAGTAACTCAAGAATATTGTCCGGCATGGCCCACAAGACTCCAAATAAAATGAGAACCAAGTGCCATATCTTATGACTGTTATAATTTCTCCCTATGATCTTTTGTGTCTATCATAAACCTTCGAGTTGATATCACCTGTCGTGACTTGATTTTCTTTCTTTTTTCCCTGTTCATCTCACTTCTTTGCCTTTGTCTTCCTTTTTTTGTATTTTTTTCCAGTAAAGAACTATGGATATGTAGTGACCACAAATTTGTAATTACATATCTCATCTCTTGCTTCTTTCTCTTTTTCCCAGGGATTTGTAATTGTGGAAGGAAATTTTAGGTTGTATGCATACTCAACTTCAAAGTTACACTGTGAAATTCTACGTCTTTTCTCAAGGTACGCCAACCAATTGCTTGATATAATTTTGGTTGAAGTGATTCTTTGAAAAGCAGGTTACCTCTTGCTTCTAATTTGAAGTTGAATAGGGTTATTCTGAAGGTTAAAATTGAGCTACTTTGAAACAGCGGTTTGAACATTAAAGTCAATTTTCTATATGTTACACTAAATAAGGGCCTTTTCTTTTGGGTATGAGAAGTTATTCCTTCTCGAAAGTGTTTCTCGCCATACCTTAATGTTGATAAAGAGCGTAAATGATTACAATTTAATCGCATGATATGGCTATTCATTTATATTTGAAAATAATAAATTACTTCTCCTTTGTGATACTTTAATTGAATTCATGCTTATACAGTAGACTTCCTCTGCTTACGACAGGGTGCTCTCTAATCTTTATATTATCCTGCTTGGTGTGACACGCCAGGTGGTATTTTCATATTTTAAAATTATCTCTGAGATGAAAAATGCTGTGCTTATTTATGCAGGATAGAGTATCAACTTCCAAATCTTATAGTGGGAGCAATCACAGAAGAAAGTTTGTATAATGCTTTTGAAAATGGTATTGCAGCAGAGCAGGCAAGTATAGATTAGTCTACTCCAATACCTTCTACTTTAGAACTCAACTGAACTGAACTCAAGTAAACCTTAATCCTCACTAATTGGAAATGGCTACATGGATTATTTTACGCCACTTGAGCCTATCTAGGTCAATGTCCCTATTTACCTCTCTAATATGACTTTTGGCTTACAATAAAATTATTTGTGTTTGTTTCATGCTGAACAAGTTAATCCAAATCCACAAGAACCTTTTAATCGAGTCCAATTTAACTTTTTGTTGGGAGGCTGCAAATTGGTCGACCTAAGTTTTGCATGTTGGGATCTTACTGCTTGTGGGAATAGGGATCTACCATTTCACCTTGGTGAACATGAGCAAATATTGGAACACGTTGAGCAAATTGTATGTGACTTCTTTCTTTTTGTTGAATTTTGTTTGGAATCTTGCTGGTAATAACTGTTATTTGAAGTGCTATTTTGCATGCTATTCATGAGTCCCTTGGGCAAGTCTCTGAAACTATCATGCCTGGGTGAGTGAGTTCCTCAGGCTCTCTTAATTGCCCTCCTGACTAGCTCTAATAAACATGTGGTTATCCAGGATTGTGACTTTACTAATGGATCGAAAGGTATTAGGTTGAATCATCATAATAATAAGTCCAAATTAAGTCATTAGAGATTTGGAGTTCCATGCTCAATATTGGTATAACTATAATCAGATACTCTTGTTGACATGCTCATAATGTTGTTGTCATGGTCTGGTCGTAGTTTTTACCACCATGGAATAGATACGATGGGTTCGATTTTGTTTTAATAAATAAATCTCTGGTTGGCACATGGACAACACAAACACATACAGTCCTCCCTTTCTTGACATGCACTCACTTTAACTAGGTATTCTTATGGGTAAAAAGGGTTACTGCATTGTGGCATTTGGATTGGAAGTCTAAAATGCTATTGTCTCCCACTTCCTTTAGTTTTGTCCTCCTGGAAGGTATTTTGCTTCACTTAACTCCTAAACAATTTTTTGCAGATTATTACTTTTCTTCAGCAGAATTCCCATCCTTGTGTAGCAGAGAGAATGCCATCTATACCCCAAAATGTCACATATAAGGTTTCGGTTCCTCTATATTATATTTGTATTTATCATAAATTATATTGTAGCTCCTTTATTGTTCAGTTTATGTGATTTTATGTTGCTGTGCCGCTGATTTGGCCATACTCTTTTACCCAACAACAAAGTTCTTGAAATTGCTTAGATATTTGGTAATAAGAATTGTCATGTTTCCCTTTGTTTTCTGATGTTTTAAAATGAACTCTCTTCTGTGACAGATTAGGCTGTGGGAATCAGATCTGAACAGGGTTGAGAGGACTCCTGCACATTATTATGATGAATTTCCTTCTAGGGTACTAACAAATCGGTATGTTGGAATGATATGTTTGACTTAATATTCTCATGATTGTATCTGATTGTTTCCTTTGTCTGGCAGGACGTCTTCGAGGCTGCTTGTGACAACGCACGGGAATGGAATGGATTGCCGTGGGAGGATTCGAAAACCATGCGTCTAGTTGTCAAGGCAGAAATTCACATGTATAATTAATGAAATAAGATTGCTGATAGTAAATTCGTTTAAACCATGTATATATATACATCATTGGACCAAGCCACTAAGTTTTCACTTGATATAAGCAACTGTACAACCATAATTCATTTTTCTTTTTTTTCCTTCTCCTCCTCCCGCGCGGTACAGCTCTCTTCCTCTCCCTCTCTTTTTTCCTTTCTTCTCCCCGCCCACGTACAGCTCTCTTCCTCTCCCTCCCTTTTTTTCTTCTCCCCACCATCTCCGGCTGTCTCTCTCACACTAAATATTGGCTAATCATGCTCTAACATCACTAATTCTTAATTAATTAGTAAGATAAAATTGGCATGCCCAGATCAATGCTTCTATTTGTTATATTCTTTAAGTAAGTTATTGATGAGTCTCTTCTTAACTAATTTCCTTATAATTTCTTAAGTAATTCTTATGAAAATGGTTCAGATGTAATTAATCCATCTTTCGCTTAGTAAATATTTTGCTATTAACTTATACTTATATGATCTCCTACCGTAATTGCTTATTTACGTTAGAAAAATCATAGCCCATTATGTTCAGTGACGTTAATGTTATGCCATGGAATTGCTGGTTTGGATCTTGGTTCTAGTCAGACTTGTTAATTAGATCCCATGATTGATTATCCATTTAGATTTGGATTTGCTCTGGTAATTTTGTAAAATAGTATGGCCTTTATGGCTGTCAGTTAGTAATCTTTGCAAGAAAGATATTCATCTTCATAATAGTTTTCAAATTTCTCTTAACGTAGTTACTCTTGTAAGATAGTAAATCATTAACATTATAGTCTTATTAAATGTAATCAGGTTGATACAATGTTAATCTGTGTATGACTATGCTTAAAAGATAGGAATATGTAACTAATATACTATTATGTAGGTTGCTAGTATACGACATTAGAGTATTAATGTCAGAGTAAAGTAATGGCTATTTATTGTAAGAAGCTGTTATTAAAACATCGAGCAATTCGATAAAGCAATGTTAAATATCATAATGATACGGTTGAATTCTAAGTTATAACTATTAATATAAGCAGGTTTGTTCAGATTGTTTAATTGTAACAGTTTTTTAAAATGCTATTAATTGAGACAGAAAATTTAGCTAATTGATGTTTAGGGTAAATATCTATAGATGATGACAATGCAGGGGCGTATCAATCAATCTAAATTGACATAAAAGTTACATATTTATTCAAAAGTCATGTGAGTCTTAAATTTCAATAGGTCATTAATTATATGTTTATCTAATTAAGTTTCATGATCAATAATTTTCATTATAACAAAGTTCATGGATAAGATTCAACAGTCAATAATGCATCGGCAGAACAATCATCATAATTCAAATAATATTGTCAAACTGATAATTGACTAATTCATTCAAACTATTAGTAAGAGATTTCAATTTACAAAATAATGAATAACCATTGAATGTAACAGTGAAGCTATTCAGAAAAAATGTAATGAAGCAATTCCAATGAGCAATTGAAATACCTTAGAGTCTAGATATCAACTAACAAATTTCAAGAATTGAAATTTCATAAAGAAAAATTAGGCAACAGCATATCAACTAAAACTATCACGAAACTAATCTCAATCATAATGATCCAGACATCTACAGTATAATAATAGTCATACACTACTCCAGAAACACATTAGTAAGAAATTGCAAATAAATTAATATGTAGCAATACACAATATTAATAAAGAATTCAAATTAATATAATAACTAACAATCAATATGCAATTCATTGAAACTATTATAACTAAAATGTACTCCTCAGGCAATAAAATCTTACAAACACAGAAAATGACAAAGATCTTAATGAACCAAATTCAAACAAAATTAAACAATTTCATAAAAAATGCGTGTAGAATTTCAATTTATTTTCAATAATTTCAATCTTGAATTACAATTATTGATCAAAATCAGTAGATAATTTTGAAAATCTTAAAATCGACTTTTCACTGGCCAACAAAAAAAGAAAATTTAAACCCATTCAAATCCACCCAAAAAAAAAAATTTGGGAAAATCCCAAAATTAAAATCCCTTCCTTTTCCAAAAAAAACAAATAAATTGAACCCCAAATGGCAGTTTAACAATTAAATCAGTGCAACAACGGAATATGCTGTCCATTTTGACATTCAGAGAAAACAGAACATAACATAAGAAAAAAAACAAATATTAGAGTCTGCATGTCATTGGAGTTAAGAAGCAGAACAAAGGAGAGAAAACAGAATCGAAACGCATTTGCACACAAATATGACTATCACCCCAAAAGAAAAAGAAGGAAAAAAAATTAATACAATGATGTAGATAACCTAACATTTAATGTTAAAGAAACAGAAAACAGAAATGGAGAAAAAAATGTTGGGGCTTACAGTGGGTGACTGTAGAAGAGCAGAGAAGAGCCGAATAGATAATGAGAATACAGGAATTGAACACTCTCTGTCTAGCCCTCCACTTTCCCGCCCTTTCTCCTCTCAAAACAAAATGGATTTAGGTAGATTTTTTTCTGACTCATGTACTCCGACCGAAGAGGATGGACTATAACCCAAACAAACATCAATATATTTTAGAGCAAAGAATTACAATCCAAGAGAAAAATATACCTTACAGCGGAGAGAGTTTGTGATGAACAGCTGCTTCTCTCTTTAGCAATAGCAAAAGGATGAGAATTTATTTTTGGTTTTTATCTGAGTCTCGCTTACGAGTCCTGCTATGCGACTGCCAAAATCTAGCGTCGGGTTAGTTAAATTTTTATGAGTTAATATTTAGTTTTTAATGTTTCAAAATTTATTTTTGAATTCAAAACTAAAACTTAAAGGTGAAAGTTAATCCTTTAGAGATGGTATCATCCAAAAAGGATTCGATCATCCTAAATTTAGTGTTAATGCTTCAAATTTAATGCTAATACTTCAAATTTAAATTTCTCTTTAATATCTTTCTTTTTCAATTAAAAATAAAAAATAAAATAAAATAAAAAACAAAATGTCTAAGCTCCCTCAATTTGGCAGACGGAAATCTCTATTCCTCGGCTTATATCTTTTGCTACCAAAGATACCAGAATTTTAGCCAAAAATCCAGGAGGTTGTTAATAGATTTGATAGATCTTGTTGGTAATTTCTAACAAAGACACCAGATTTTTAGCCGAAAATCCAGGTGGTTGTTGATAGATTTGGTAGATTTTGTTGTTTGAACTTCTCTGTAGCAACTGGCAAAAAAAAAAAATATTGCTTTTCTTTCTTGCGTCCTTCTGACGCTTCCTTCATAAAAACATCAAAAAATCTTGTAAAAGACTAAAATATCCAAACAAATCTCTAAACTATAACTACTCAAAACGGTTAAGATAGTAATTTGAGAAGATAGCTTTAAGTTAATAGACCAAAATAACCTTGTTCGATTTTACTATGAAGAACAAGAAGCAAAGAATTCAAGAAGGTCAAAATAGTCATTTTACTCACAAACAAAATTTCACCATTCCTATGGAATCCGTGCTTTTTCATAGCTTTAAATTTCAACTATGGATCGGGATCTCCTCCAATTATGACTAATTGGAGAATCTCATTTTGTGAGATCGTAGCCATCCAAAATATTCAAGGGTTTAAAATCATTTAGGAACACAAAACTCAAAAATAAACTCAACACATTTGATTATAAATAATAAAAACATTTATTTATTTTTTATTTTTAAAAAAATAATTGGAGGAGAAGCACCCCATGGGGCGGTTCGCCGCTGCCAGCGGCCATCCCATGGGTGGCGCGAGGCCACTACTAGGCCATGGGGGTGGCTGTGCGGCCACCCCATGACCAAGGGGTGGTCTTGCGCCACTCCCAGAAGGCCATGGGGGTGGTCGTGCGGCCACCCTCAGCAGATCTGAGGGTGGCGCGCGGCCGCCCCTTGGCCAAGAGGTGGCCTCGCGCCATCCTAGAAGCCCACGGGGTGGCCGTGCGGCCACTCCTAGCAAGTCTGAGGGTGGCGCACGGCCACCTTAGATTTCTGGGAGTGGCGCCGCCCCGAAGATCTGGGGTGGCGCACGGCCACCCAGTTCTTGCCGGAGTGGCGCGCCGCCCAAAAGATCTGGGCCGGCACGAGGCCACCCTTGGCCAGGGGTGGCCACAGCGCCACCCGGGGCCTAGAGGGTGGCGCGGCCACCCCTAGGCCATGGGGTGGCGCTGGCCACCCATGGCCCGAGGTAGCCGTCGCGCACCCTAGATGGGCGGCTTTGAGGAGCCGCGCCCTTGTTTTTTTTTTTCATTTTGTTTTTAAAATAATTAATTAATTAATTTTTTTTAATTTAAATTTAGTATAAAATCCTGTGTGGTTGTGTTTGTGTTTGAGTTTTGAAATTGGAATATTTTGAACCCTTAGATTCATCTAAGAGCTGAGATTAAAGAAAATGAGAATCTCATTTTCTCCCTCAATTTGAGGGGATCCTATCCTTTCAACTATCATGAGTACTTGTTAATTATAATTAAGTAGTACTTAGCATACAATTAACTATATGATTTACTTTTATTATTCAATATAATATGGATACAGCTTAATTATATATAATCATGATGGCTAGATATAATTATACATATATCCCTGAATACCAATTAAATTTTGTTATTTAATATTTTTTTGTGAAACACATAATAATATTATAGGGTAATTATAATTAAAATGCATTAGTTAGGATAATGGATTTAATTAATTTCATTTTTTTGACGTGTGAAATTATGGCACGTCAATAAAGGGTGACGTGCCAAAGTAGCACGTCAACACTTTATTGACATGCCACAATGACACGTCATGGGTTGGTAACGTGTTATTGTGGCACATTACCAATTTGTGACGTTTGACAATGACACGTCACGTGTTGCTAACGTGTTATTGTGGCACATTACCATTTATTGATGTGTCACAATGACACGTCAATACAATGTTGATGTGGCACTATACCACGTCACTAATTGGTGATGTGGCAAAGTGCCACATCAACACCTTATTGACATGTCATTGTGACACATCAATAAATGGTGACATGACATAATTCCACACGTCACTAATGTCTATAGATTAAATATTTTTATTTTAAATTAAATGGAATTTAAATTTAGTGACGTGTGGAATTTACCATGTTGCTTAAGTTTTTTATTTTTTTTTTATGTGTCACTAATTAGCACATTACTAATTAATGACGTGACCAAAAAAAAAAAGAGTTACTGTAGACACGCCACTAAATTTCCACCCTTTTTTTTTGGTAGTGAATAGAGGCCATGCAAGGACAAGCACAACACACCAAGATTTTACAGCCCTACTAAATCTTATTTTTAGTTGTTTTTGCTAGCATGTGCGTCTGGTGCCATTTGTGCTACTTGTGGGGATTATATTCATGATAGGGAAATGCTAAAAACTTATATCTTCATCAAATTGAATTGACATGACAAATGAGTAATTCTAGAAGTCAGATTATCGGAAATTATATTTTAACATCTTCATTGAAAATCAATTAAAAATAAATAAAAAATAAAAAATGAACTTTAGAAAAGCACTTAGCATTATCCAAAATGAAAATTG